>LOJH01002659.1:6772-36052 GCA_001685095.1 Ellobius talpinus
AAGGCAGTTTCTTTATTAATCAATGAAAGTAACACATAGACAGATGGCCCTCCTATATCATGCCTGGCTTTACTCTACTAATCCATTGGCTGAAACAGCTTCTTTAATAACCAATGGTAATAAAACAGATTTATAGCATGCAGAGGGGAATCCCACATCACTAGTCGCTAGATAAGTAAGAATTATGTTTACTAAGATAAAAGAAGATGGTGTCATAAACTCAAGCAGGGCAGTGTGCATCTGGAGGTCAACATTTCAGGAGGCAGAGACAGGACAATCACGTAAGGTTAGAAGTTTGAGATGCTTGGGCAGCACAGAGAGACCCTGTCTCAACCAAAAATATAACAAGAGGATTACAGAGTTTATGCTGTGTATGAGAGCTGAAGAGAATTGAGAGTTACTCTCTGGCCAGGCATGGTATGACATTCCTATAATCCCAGCACCTGGAAAGCAGAGCAGGAAGATGAAAATTCCTAGGCCAGCCTGGACTACATATGGAGACCTCATGTTTTCATTTAGTTATTTAATAGTTTTGTTTGCTGTGATGGTTTATTTCTGGCTTCGTAAGTTTGTGGTAACCAATTGGCAAAAGCAAGCAAGCCATGGAATGAGCCTGGAATTGAGCTATAAGGTTGGAATCGGAAAGAAAGAGTTGAAGGTATCAGCACAAAGACCATGTTCAAATCCATGAGAGTTTGTGGTCATACAGGAAAGGATGTCTAGGAAGGGAAGCCTGGAGGATGCCAGCATATAGGCTTGAGGAAGACAAGGAAAAGAGAGAAAAACAAGGTTTTCCTGAGAAGAAAAGTCCCAGGTGTACTAAATACCCAGAACTGTTAAGAAATTGGGTAGGAAAAAGGCAAACACCTGAAATCCAGTGCTTCTCAACCTTCCTAATGCTGCGAACCTTTAATGCAGTTCCTCATGCTGTGGTGACCGCCAACCATAAAGTTATTTTCACTGCTACTTCATAGCTGTGATTTTGCTGCTGTAATGAATCACAGTGCAAATATCTGATATGAAGGATATCTGCTAAGTGATCCCTGTGAAAAGGTCATTTGATCTGCAAAGGGGTGGTGACCCCCAGGTTGAGAAATGCTGACTCCTACCACTCCAGAGGTTGAGGCAAAAAGCATCTTGAGCCAAGATTTGCCTGGACTACAGTATGAGACTGTTTACAAAAAATGAAAGGCTGTGGTAAAAATAAGCTGTATCCTTTCATGAATATACATACAAACTTGACTTAAGAGTGAATGAAGAATAGGAAGATGAAATTGGAAATAACAAACACATCCAGAACACTTTTCAAGGCAAAGCAGTTGAGAGATGGAGCAGGAATAGAGTTTGGAGTCAAGGCCACTTTGTTTGTTTCAGGTGAGCTCAGGGTGGAGGAGGAGAGCTCCCCCAAGAAGGCATAGTGATGTCAGCAAACGAAAACGAAATCCCTTTGTGGGCACAAAGCCTCAGAGAAAGGGAGGGAGAGCTTGAGGGAGCGATGTGTCCCATAAAACCAGAAACTTTCTCCAGGTTGTGAGGGTAGGAAAGGCACACCAGATGGAAGCAAGGCTTCTGATGGCTCGGTGATGGCGCAACAGCAGATGGTGACATAGTGCTCTCTCACTCTTCCTTAGACAGTAGTTGGGAGCCATGGATGCCTAACTGGTCACCAGTACCAGGCTTTTTCTCTTGGGTCACCAGCCAGCTGCTAAATCAAGATCAGAGACTTCTTAGCTGTGAATGCTCTGCCTGGCTTAGGCTCATTTCTTAGGCTCTTTTATCTTAAATTCACCTGTTTTTCTTTATCTACCTTTTATCTTGAGGCTTTTCACTTTTCTTGCTTCTGCATATATTACTTTCCCTGCTTCTTGGGTCTGTTTGGCCCTGGGTATGTCCTTCTCTTCCTCCTCCTCCTCTTCCTCCTCCTTTCTGCTGAGATTTCGCCTCCTACTTATTCTCTCTGTCTGCCAGTCCTGCCTATCCCTCTCCTGCCCTGAAGAAGCTTTAGAGTTCTTCGAAGTGCAACGGAAATAATCCATGTTGCTGCTATCCATATCACTAAAATTTAAATTTTCTCTTCAATCTGTCATGATGGAATAAGTTGGTGGAGGAATAACAGTTTTAGAATAGAAAAACAAGAAGACTGGTTCTGCTTTAAATACATGTGAAAATCAACACCAAATGATGTTGATTTTTAACAAGAATCCCCTTTGTTGTCAGGAGACACATTTCAAGCCTTGCACATTTTGATATTTTTTTTAATGGGGCAACTGTCAATTTGAATTACTCCAATCTGATTTGCATAATAATTTACATATTTATCCACCAAGAATGTCCCGATAAAGGAACCATCCCATGAGAGATGAAAAGGCTTGATTCTCCAGTCACACTTGCATTTTTCCATAGCCAGCCCTCTTTTCCAGAAGCAAAATTGGAGCCTTGAGAAAGACAATGGGCAGGGTCAGTGGTTTGCTGCTAATTTTCTTTAGTGCAAAATGCCATTATGCAAAATTGCTCAGTCTTTTGCATCTGTATCACCCCAGCTAAAGCCATTTTTTTGTATTTTCAGTGGTGAAGAATACTCCTTCCCTAAACAAGATGAACACAAACAAGCTTCCATCGGCTCACCATGAAAAATGCTGAGCCACTTTTGTAGGAAAATAAAAAAATATTGCCCTTTCTGGCAGTTATTAATTCAACATTACCCCATATCTTGTATTCCTCAACTCAGATTTTGTGTTAGTACTCAAGTCTGTGTTGGGATTTGCCCAGGGTTCTTAAAGTTTCTTTCTGAAGATATCATTTTTTATCTCAGTCATAAACTTGACTGCAGTAAACATAAAAGCTGCTTTTGATTTCTGTTTGTGATTGAGGCATGCCCCCAAAAAGTCAGAGCAAGGTCCTTCAGACAGCGCTGCAATGAATCTTCTGGTGTGCTTCTAACCCATCTAGAATTCTCAGCGTCACCCAGCATAATGCAACCAAAAGAGACCACCTGGAATCCCAAAGACACGGCCACACGTGGACTAGAAACCACTGCCATCCAGGACTTAGGCATGAGAATAAGAGTTGGAAAAACCGCGGACTCACGTGGTTGTCATGAAAACCCTCTGCCAATACTTGTGTTGAGAGCTGAATCCCAGCCCCAACTGCCCTCTGTGGCTCCTGGGAGAGTGGCTTCCACTGACCTGGCTCAGCTTCTTCCTTCTCCATACTGCTCCCACCGCTCAGTCAATTATCCCTTCATGAGTAGGACAGCGGTTTTGGAACTATGTTTCAGAGAGCTGGAAAGGCCTAGGGATGAGTCACTTCTGGGAAGTGTCTCCAGAATAACTTGGAACCATCCTGTCTGAGCTTTGGTTTTCCTACAGTGCATCTCTACCCTTCTTTAGCTTAGAGTATTAGGACTCTGACATGTATTTTCTTTTCACTACGTGTTCTGCTTTAGAAAAATGAAAAGTTGGGAGGGAAATCACAGACGTTTCCCACACCAACAGAAGTAGAAGGGCTTGTGTATGAATTCTCCCATGCTGAATATGTTGTTTTTTTTAAACAATAGCCACAAGTCTGTAACTCACTTTTGTAGATCCAAAGAAGAACGGCAGTACAGTTGGACATGCGTGCTCTTTGCTTGTATGATCTTAACTGGCACAAACAGGCAGCCCGCTCAGTTTAGGAGTAGAGAGGAAGCACTGATTCCCCCATAGGCAACAAGCCAGCCAATCTCTGAACATCGTCAAAGGTACTGAGCAGTGTGTCCCTTTCCTCGTGTCTTCGCGGTCACTTTGGGGTGTTTCGTGAGGCTTGTGCGTTAGTACAGCGCTAAGAGCACACAGTTAAGTGAGCGCACATTTCCCATGTCTCCCCGCTCACCTTGTGAGCCACAAATAGAATGATAAATGGCACTTCAAGTCTCCAAACAGCCCAAGCATAAATCAGAGAAGAAACCACAAAGCAAGGTCGCTTTTTCCTTCTGTGCTGGAGTAGGCTCACAGGACACATGCTGTCTTCTGTGCCGGGGAGTATCTGCTTCAATTCCACCTTTTCCAGAACCTCCTAATGAAAAGTCAGAACCCGGTGAAAGGTCAAAATCTCAGGACACCTGGGCCTCTGATACCCAGGGAGCCTTGTTACATTTTAGATTTAGTTGTTTAAGTTTTGCCTTTTCAGGAATTATTTTCCCATTGTCTTGTATACAAAATAATGAGATTGGTATGACATTTTCACATATTTGTACCATTGGTTTTTTGGGGTTTTTTTGGGAATCAGAGCAGACATTTGCTTGCTAGAAGTGACTCACTGCTGGGGATGAGACAGCACAGCCTGGCATTGCCCAGCTCGCCCCCTCTGCTCTTTCCAGGGACAGCTTAGCTGGTTGTTTTGCAAATCGTCTTGAAGCAGGATCCCAAGCCAACACTCTGGCTTTTCTATAGAAAAAGGAATTCATTTCAGTCCTTTGTGTGTCCACAGTCAGCCAAGCTCCTCAAGGCCTCCTTGGGTAAGGGTGAGTAGGAACAGAGCCCTTTCATTTGACTTGGCAAGTAACCATGTCTGAATGCGCCGGACCTTCCCGCCTGACAGTGCCGCATGGAAATCAATGTTGTCTTTCTCTGCTCCAGCACTCACACAGTCGGGTGTGTGTTGTAAAGCAGAGACAATTATCCAACGGCTGTAATTATAGTGACTCATTGACACAAATGCTGAGAGGCAGATGTAGCATAAATAATGAGGAAATACAAAGAACGCTCTTCATTATCAGCGCCGAGCCTCCCAGGCCTCGGCACAAGAAGGCCAGAGGCCAATGGGAAGAGCCCTGCTGCCCCAAGGCCTCTTGATTAAGTCCTCACCTGGAGAAAGTGTGGGTCTCAGATCCTGGATCTACTAGACTAAAGCAAAAAGCAAACAAGAGGCTTGTTCTAAGGTTGCAAGCTATGTGGCATTGCATGCAAGGTGCCGTATGGATGGGACAAACAGGGAATGTGAAGGAAATGTGCCAAAGCCCTGGAGCAAGGGGAGATGCCCACATGAAAACATGGCTGCAACGAAGCAGGGTTGAGCTATGGACAGTCACACGTCAGTCACCCCAAGGGCAATGGTGATTGTAGGAAACCTTGAAGTCAGCTCAAAGCACCCCAAAACCAAGTTCTCAGCACAGAGGGACAGAAGGCAGGGATAAAGAAAAAAACAAAGAGAGAAGACAGATGAAGAGGGGCAAAGGGAAGGGTACAAGGAAGAAGGGATAAAAGGGACAAGGGAGAGAGGAAGGGATATTTGTTTCGGGGGGGCAAGGGAGCTCAGGGTGGGGGAATGACAAAGGACTGTCTCTGGATAGAGAGGAGACAGATCCAGCCCATAGGAAAATGTTGGTTTATAAAGGTAAAAGGGAAACCCTGTGTTAGGATGAGGTGTTCGATTTTAATTCGGCATGTTAATTAGGTGAGTCTAAGGGGTTTTTTGATGGCTGCCCTTCAATACTTTGAAAACTACACCTTGGTAGTCAGCCTCGGAAGGAAGAAATGGCCAAATAAGGGAATAGACCTTGGTGGCCAACTTTAGGAATGTAATTTAACAGGTTTTAGCAAGGCAGAGGGAACAGGGAAGAAGGGCAAGGCCTGCCAGAGCCATGCTTGCCGTGCTTGGGCTGGCAGAATCCCTTCAATGGCAGCCAGCAGAAAAGAGCACAGTGACTTTGAAGTCAGGCCTAGCTGGATGAAGTTGGGGCGGGGGTGGCTTGTGTTTCTGGAAGAGATAACCATCTTCCTTTTCAAACACAGGAATTAGTATCCCTTACCTAACCAGTATAATGAGGATGACGAGACAATGGCCTTGAACCTTGCAGGTATGAACTGAGAGGCATTCTTCCTCTTCATTACATTGTCTCCTACCCCAGTGTCTTGTCTTTTCTTCCCATCAGAGATATGGACCATCCACATGTGAGGAAGTGCAGCTCCTATTGAGGACATTGACAGAGCCACTGGAAATAATGGGTGCGTAAGAGGGGAAAGAGTGTGAAGCTGGCATTAGTCTCTTAGCTCCTCACATAACTCATTCACGTTTAGCCCATAATCAGGCAGTGAGAAAACACAGTGTGGTCTTCAGAACTCTCTTAGGAGACTGCCTATATTTAAAATTTCAACTCCCTTGTGACCTTGTATCCTTGATTTCCTCTGTATTACAGTTTTCTTTGTAATGTGGGAAAAGTTATCCATTAAAAAAATCCCTGATCTGCTTTTGATAAAATGTTAGGCTAGTGCCAATATAATCCCTGCCTTATTCCTTTGTATGTAAATAAACAATCACTAATAGACATGCTGTGATAGAATAACAGATACAGTAAATAATAAATATTTTAAATTTGACACTCCATTCTGCTTCCTAAGAGAAATGTGAAATGTACTGGTATTGGGAAGCATTATGTTCACTTTGATCAAAATACCTCAGAGGAAAACTTGAGGAAGGAAAGATATATTTTCACTCAGTTTCAGAGGGTTCGGGATAGAGGGTGTGACAGGAAACAGAGAGCAAAGGACCATGGCTTGCTGCCCTGTCTTTCTCTGCTCCCACCTGTCCAGCCCCAGCCCCATGGGAGGCACCACCCACAACGAAGGTGGGCCTTCCCACCTCAAGCCACCCAATCTAGAGAACCCTTCACACTCATGCCCAAGGTGTCTCTAAGTGGTTCTAGAGCGCGTCAAGTTGGCAGTCAATATGAACCATGGCAGGTGTGTACTCCATTCTGAAGGACACTGCAGCCTTCACAGTCACAGTTTGATGCTGACATTCCATGCACATCTGCATCATTTTTCAGTATGCCAAGTGGGCCTCCTAGATGGTACCACATGTGATAGAACCATTGAATTCCATAGTCTATTGCCCTTTCTGTATCTCCTTTGCTGCAAAGTGCATTCTTCGTTTGAGGTAGTATAGTATAGAGACCTACGAGACCAGACTAAAGAAACTCTAAACACTAGAACAGAAGTGCAAGCTAAGAGCTTGTCTACAGGGGCGACAAATACGCGTTAATCTCTGTAAGGATTGATTGCTGCCCTGGAGTAGGGTGAAAGGAGTTCAATGTAATCAACTTACCACAAATTAGTTGATTGCTCTTCTTGATGGATGGGTCTATAATGGAGGTTCAGCATTGGTCTTTGCTGCTGCAGAAACTGGATGGGCCTTGGTTAGTGGTAATGTATAGCGGTGCCTGTGAGGGGGGTCTCTTTTATTGTTATAATGGCTCTTCTACTCGCAATCTTGCTGTTCAAAGGCAGAGTCTGTAGAGTAAGTCACTACCTCATTCTGTCTGCCGATACTCTACCTCTCCTTTTCCGGTCTTCAGCAGGTATCTATACTTGAGACAATAATGCTCAGCATTCATACAGTCATGTATTTTTTTAACTAGACCACTTATTTTTTCCTATAAATTAATGGACAAGATTCACTACTGAAAACTCTATACTCTGCAGGTTCCCGTATTGCTCCGTTTTAGCTCCGTCTCGGAGTAGAGCAGTATGGCAGTTTGAATGAGACTAGCCTCCATAGACTCCGATGGGAATGTGGTAGCTTGGATAACCCCAATAGGTTCATGTATTTGCATGCTTACTCCCTATTTGGTATCTTGGAAGGGTTAGGCAAAGTGGCCTTGTTGGAGGAGATATGTCACAGGGGCCATCAAAAGCCCATGCCAGACCCATTCTGGCTCTTTCTTCTTTCTAATCCCCATGGATCAGGATGCAAGCTCTTAGCTATTGTTCCAGCACCAAGCCTGCCTGTCTTCTGTCATGCTCCTTGCTAAGATGATCATGGACTAACCCTTTGAAACTATAGGTAATCACCAACTAAATGCTTTCTTTTATAAGTTTTTTTGTGGGGACAGGATGTCTCTTCACAGTAATAACATAGAACAGGACACTAGCTAAGACAGACAGCATGGTTCAGGAACCATTGACATACAGCTCTCACTTACTAAACGATCTTTAAGCTAAGCTTAATTCCTTCCTTTTGTGTAATATGCATGCAGAAATCCCTACATGGCCTTTGTATGGTCTGAGGATGAGGCACTACCGTGTGATTTTTCCTGGAAGACCTAAACAAATGTCTAGTCACCCCAAATAGGACACCAGCAACAGACCAAAACTGTGATTTCATTCATGTCTTACTTAGATCACTAGTGAGCTTATTGGGGTTACTTATATTATATGGATGAGGAGTTACTTAGAGAGGCATGCATGACCCAAAGGCAGCTGTATCAAGGAAAATCCTATCACAGCCTAGATTAAAACTCACAGAAGGTGATTCCCCAGAACTCTGTGACTGGCTTGCAGGCAGGTACACAGGTCAAAGAGCATGTTCCCTTCCCCAGTAGTCCTTACTGCTCATGTATCCTGGAGACCTGTGGATCGTACAATATATTTTTCCTTTCTGCGTCTTAAGAAGCCTCCTTCAAGTTAAATGTTTCACTTTGGAGGACACTGCTCACAGGGACCACTGTGATTGTGAGCTTTTGGCTTTATGCAACCTACCATGAAGTTTACTTGTAGTTGGAAACTTGTCAGTATGTAATCCTACATGTACCCCTTCTCATGTACAATGAAGTGCTATTAGATAACTTTCTTATGACATACTGAATGGGGAAGAAACCAGCTCACATTATATAGCTCCGTCAGTGTGGCCATTTGATGTCCCATAATCAGGGCAGTCAGGATATAATGGAACACCAGGAACAGACTTCAAAAAGTTAGAAAATTCTAGACGGTAGGATTCCAGAATCTGAGGATTCCCGGACATAGAGTGCACACAGGGCTGTCACTACTCAGATGCATGACAAGATCGTTACACCATGGAGGTAGAGCGCTTTTTGTCTGAGTCTTACTGATATTGTGCAGTTTGCCATGAACACTTAAATGGGTCACGGCATCATTTCCCTACTGTCGGGGTAGCACTGTAACATTGCATTGCACCTTTTTTCTTTGTGTTACATGCTGTGGAAAGCATTATTTTGATTTTTCTGTTGCTGTTGTTGGTTTTATTTTTACCTTTGCAAGAAATAGTCTAGCATTTCCCATACCACAAAGCTCCTAAAATCTTCCTTCTACAATGCAGGTATCTCCCCAAGACCCTGGGATTTAACCACCCTGCATTTATCTAGGTTGATTACAATTATGGTCAACAGGATATTGCAACAGTTTGTCTATAAGTTCATAGACTGCTTCTGATCTTCCTTGACTATGTGGATGAAAGATGTGCTCACCACACTAACTGTCACTTCTGGTACCCGGGATATCATCTTTACAGAGGTATGTGCCACACTGGCTCCACTAGGAACATTGCTTAAAGTCATGGCTCTCTAGGATTATCATCAAGTGTTCTGATCATTATAGAGGATAAAATGTTGGTTGATTCAGGGACATGGTGGCAAATATCATCTGTGTTGTAAGACAGTCTGTGGGGGACACTAAATCTGCTTCATGTTGTGGGGTAGATTTGTTATCTCAGTTGGGGTGAGGGCAGCCTCCAGGCATCTTCCCCTGGAATATCTCTCAAACCCACATGTCAGCATAAGCTTTCTGTCACATGGCTTGTATTGTACATTCAGGGGCTGTTGATGGGGAAGCCTTGTTAACTAATTATCTTTAAGAGGTGGGACCAAGTTAGGGTATGGCTTTCTGGGACCCAGAAAAAAAAACAGGTGCACAGCCCAGGTGCTCTCTCTCTGTGGTTCCCTAGTTTCACAGCTGAGCTTGGACTTCTTGTTCCAGTTTCATGAGTTTCCCCCTTAAAATAAATAAAAATATAATTGTATATCTTTTAGCTAGCCTGGTTATTTCCCAAATCGAGTTAGCTTCTACAGGCAGTGGAATTTTTTTATGAGCTAGGTTCACAGATCTGCAAAATCCTTTTCTTAAAAAATCTTCCTTACAACATGTTCCATTTATTATTTATCCACTTCAGATCTCTCTGACAGAGGCATGATGGGCACTTGTGTCCCTCAGTATGGGTTTCTAGTTAAACCATGCATCCAGCTATTGTTAAGGTATCCTCTACCTAGTCTGTGGTTGAGTAAATGGGCTTTGAGGAATTGTAGGATCCTATGATTTATGCTAGTAGGGCAAGATCCTTCTCAAGGTTCAGCCTCAGACAATGGCATCAGACTATTCTAATTGGTTTGCTCCTGCAAAGTAAGCAAGGGGTTCATGACTTTTACATGGAGAAATTGGTCTCAGCATTCTGATCTTCCATATTTGATTTCACCTGTTTGTAGAAACAACACCTTTGTCCAGGCATACTGAATCTGATTTTCTTCTGATGCTTCAGTGTCACAGATTGGCCAGAACTGTTTTCCTTCATGTCATTCCATTGCATCTAGAAATCCCCATCTTAGAACACCAACCCTATGCTTGACCTCAGAATACACTCATGGAGAAACCAAAGCTGAGTTTTAGAGCTGGCACTTCCTTGGCAAGTGTGGAGGATTAATGGGTCATTTCCTAAAGCTTTGAAGGCTTAGATAACAAAGATTACAGAGGTCTAGAGGGCATCAAAGGTCTAGAGGGCATCAAACCCAGATTTTTTTTTCCTATCTAAGTATCAGAATTCTTTTCTAACCAGGTTTTGACTCAGCTTGCAGAATTGTGGACTTGAAGCCACAATATTTTCTCAAGTTCTGTATCTGTTTAATTAAGTTTTGTGCTATAAGGTC
Source organism: Ellobius talpinus (assembly GCA_001685095.1). Lineage (NCBI taxonomy): Eukaryota > Metazoa > Chordata > Mammalia > Rodentia > Cricetidae > Ellobius > Ellobius talpinus. The sequence continues at coordinate 17,466 of LOJH01002659.1, forward strand.
AACTTTTCCAATCCTCTGTATATATAGGAAATGAAAGTCTCTTTCTTCAATACTGGAGAGGCCCTTGTATTTACACCTTTTCTCTTAATTATTTCTCACTTGTCATCATCTTTCTCCAATTGATTACCAATTTGATTCCATGATCCTTACAAAAGCCCTATATATTGAACCAATACTCTGTTTCCTTCAGTCCTTGTAGTACTTAAGCTCACAATAACACCACCACAGCACACAAAGGCTCACAGTGGTGGAATTTTTATAGATGGGAGATGATCAGGCCCAAAGTTTCATTTCCTAGGAGGAACTCGGCACTGGATGTTTTGAATTAGATGTCCTGGACAGAGATTTCGAGATGAAAGCCATTCTGTATTTGCATTGTTGTCTTGAATGAACATGGACTGTCCGGGGCAGACCTTTGTGACATACCTCTGTTAACCCAAGGGATTCAAAACTGTGAGCTGTTAGCAGTAAAGGTTCCCAGTAGCTAAGGGAATGAATGTGTCATTCCTGTGGTGCTAATTGCAGATTCATTCTCAAATTTTGAATTTCTTCTTCCCTATTAATACTTTTTTTGTAAGAAGGAGTTGACACAGTCAACTTACATTTTTGTGTGTGAACACAGAGAGAGAGGGAGGGAGGGAAGGAGAGAGAGAGGGAGAGAGAGAAGGAGAGAGAGAGGGAGAGAGGGAGAAAGAGAGAGAAGGAGGGAGAGAGAGGAAGAGAGGGAGAGAAAGAGAGAGGGAGAGAGAGGGAGAGAGGAAGAGAGGGAAAGAAAGAGAGGGAGAGAGAGAGGAGAGAGAGGGAGAGAGAGAAGGAGAGAGAGGAGAGAAAGAGAGGAAGGGAGAGAGAGAAGGAGAGAGAGAGAAAGAGAGAGAGGAGAGAGAGGGAGAGAGAGGAGGGAGAGAGAAGGAGAGAGAGAGGAGAGAGAGGGAGGGAGAGAGAAGGAGAGAGAAGGAGAGAGAGAGGGAGAAAGAGGAGAGAGAGAGAAGGAGAAAGAGAGGGGGAGGGAGAGAGGAGAGAAAGAGAAGGAGAGAGAGGGAGGGAGAGAGAGAGAAGGAGAGAGAGGAGAGAGAGCGAGAGGAGAGAGAGAGAACGAGAGAGAGGAAGGGAGAGAGAGAGGAGAGAGAAGGAGAGAGACAGGGAGGGAGAGAGAGGAGAGAGAGAAGGAGAGAGAGAGGGAGAGAGAGGAGGGAGAGAGAAGGAGAGAGAGGGAGAGAGAGAAGGAGAGAGAGACAGAGGGAGAGAGAGGAGAGAGAGAAGGAGAGAGAGAGAGGGAGGGAGAGAGGGAGAGAGAGAGGGAGAGAAAGAGAGAGGAAGAGAGAGAGAAGGAGAGAGGGAGAGAGAGGGAGAGAGGGAGAGAAAGAGAGAGGGAGAGAGGGAGAGAAAGAGAGAGGGAGAGAGAGAAGGAGAGAGAGGGCGAGAGAGAGAGAAGGAGAGAGGGGGGAGAGAGAGGGAGAGGGAGAGAGAGAGGAGAGAGAGAGGAGAGAGAACTTTCATGCTGTTTTCACCTGTATCATCCCATATGCATTTAATTCATTGTCGTTTCTGCTGAACATCCTCATTTTAACCTTCTCAGTTTTCCTTAACATTATTAGAATTCTTAACAAGTGAAAATGGCAACTTCATTCTGAGTTTTTAGGTCCTTGATTGGGTGCTCATATTAAGTTTCCATTTTAATTTAAATAGATTTTACCTGTGCTGAGCTTGTGTATTTCAGGCAAGTGCTGTGCTATTTGGCTATACCACTGTCCCACTGGGCTACTGGGAATGAAGTTGTTATAAATATTTATGCATGAGCTTTTATGTGAAGACAGGCTTTCATTTCTCAATATTTATACCCATGGGGGAGTTACTGAACTACTTAGTCCCAAGTTCAGTTTTTAAAGAAACTGTGTGAGTCTCAGAATGATGCTATATTTTTAATTTCTAGAAACAATGAAACAATAATATAGTTTTTCTATACCATTGTTACCATTCCATGCAGTGTCCCAGTCTGTAAACACGATATATTACTTAGTGTATTTAAATCTTCATTGATTTCCTACATTAACATTTGTGAATTTCAGTACATGTACACACTGTGTTTTGTTATATTTGTACCCAAATATCCCATTATTTCTTTTTTGTGTAGCTGCTAGTGGCAATGTATTTTAATTCCTATGGCCACATATATTTTTGCTAGTTTATAAAAATGCAATTGACTTTTGCATGTTTACTGTTGGGAGGAGGCGGCTTGTTCATTCCCAGTTGCCCAGACCTAAAATAATCACTCAGAAACCATGTTATTTACAATACTGTTTAGCTAGTAGCTTAAGCATATTTCTGGCTAACTCTTATGTCCTAAACTAACCCATCTTCATTAATCTGTATTTTGCCATGTAGCTGTGGCTTACCTGGTAAAGTTTCAGCAGACTCCAGCAGAATCATCTGTCCCCAGTGACTGCTACATGGCTTCTCACTGACTCCACCTTCTTTTTCCCAGCATTCAGTTTAGTTTTTCTGCTTAGCTCTATTCTGCTAAGCCACTGGCTGAAACAGATTTATTCATTAGACAATAAAAGTAACCCATATACAGAAGGACTTCCCATACCAGTTTACTATGTATATTGAAACTTTGATAACCTTCTAGTTCTGAGAGATACATAAGATGCATATTTATTTGTGTCTACCCCAAAGGTATGTGTGTACATGTACACATGTACACATGCACACATGCAATTTGCATACAGAAAAATCATTCTGCATGATTGTAAATAGAATAGTTTCTCCTCTCTGTGTCTCACCTGTAACCCTTTGATATATTTCTTGCCTTGTACTTGCTGGAGTTCAAGTGCTATGCTGAGTAGTAAGAGTATGATTGACTGTCATGACTTGTTTGCGGTTGTAGAACACAGATGTCAATCATTTACTATTCAGCATACTGTCATTTATAGAATTTTATCAGTTATTGTTTATTAATTTGAAGAACTCCTACATCCCCCCTTTCCAGTGAATTTTGAATGCATGCTGAGCTTTGTTATGTTATTTTCCTATGTTATTTGATATGACCTTATGATTCTTTGCTTTAGACTACTAATATGGTAAATTGCATTGACTGACTTTCACATACAGCCTCTCACTCCTGAAATAAATCTCATGTAATCATTATATGACTGTTACATTCATCCAGTGTGCTGCTGGATTCTATCTCTAATGTGTTAGGGAGGTTTGTATTGAGGATTTGGGATGCATTTCTTTTTGTATTGACTTTCTTTAATTTTTGGTAGCAGGATAATAATCATATTTATGAATAATAATATTGATGAAAGGAATTATGAAAAGATCATTCTTTAGATTTTATTAAAAACACTGCAGAATTGATATTAGTTTTTCAATAAAGGTCATTGGATATCTTCTAATGAAATTTGGCTTGAAGTTTTTTTGAGGATTGTTTAAATTATGAATTTAATTCCTTTAATGATATATTTCCCTTTAATTTATCTCTTTCATATGAGTGATATATGCTATGCTTTGTTTGATTAACTGCAGAAATCATTTTGTTAAATTTGATGAATGTATGTATATAAATGTGTTCATGACATTTGCACAGCCTGTATCCACAGAAAACATATTGATAATGCCTTCTACATTTCTGACACTCTATTGGGAGACTATGGCTAATATTTAAACCTTAGGCTTTGCTGACTCTCTGTAGCACGCTTCCATCATGGATAAGAGGAAGGAGGGCTACAGTTTGGTTTCCATGCTTGGCTTCTAATGTGTGTCAGCCCATGAGGGGAACCCTTTGTGCTGGCAGGAAGGCCCCCACCAGCTCAGCTCACCTCCCTCTGGCTTTACTACTCTTCCTCGCTCGGCACTTGTTACGTCACAGAAAAAGAGATCACTTTGCTCTCATAATTTGGTGATAAAAGTTCTTAATTTCTGCTTGGCCTTCTCTGATACAACTGGAGAGCAGGGGGAAGGCAACATGGCTAGCAAGGGTGGAACTTGAGATTTAGTGTTCTGTGCTTGCTGGTGTTGAAGGGAATAAGGCGAAGATGTATCTAGTACAAATACAATGTTTGTGTAAGTACATATGTATGCCTCATTTATTTCCTACTTGACCCATAACTAGAACTGCCCATTTTGAATATCCTTGGATTTTATTTTGCTTTTTTCTGACCACAGGGGGGAAGAATTTTGTCTTTTTGTTTTCCTTATAAGCAATGTTATTGTGCAGTTTTTCATGGTGGCCTTCATTGGTCTGTATGATTATATTTTCAAGCCTGGCTTCTGGAAGTTGCCCCAGGTCAAAATAGCATATTGTTAGGTGTATTTAATAAATTCCACGGAAACTTTTTCATGTGTTCGTTAGTCACTATGTGGTTTGAGCAGACTTGGGAAGGCTTTGAAGTGCAGCCCATGTCCTGCTCTGATTATCATTGAATTGGTCTAACGTGGTGCTGACTTACAGCCTTTCTAGCCTCTCAAACTGTCTACGCTATCGGGATCCTCTGCTTATCCATTCATTCCCTGTATCCTTTTGTTGAACTTCAGACTGCCCTACCGTTTTAGCTTTGCTGGCTCTACTGGTTTCTTTTAGTATGGATGTAACAATCCTCATTATTTAGACAGTGGAACTAAGGGTACAGTTCATCCCTATCCCAAAGAAACTCTATTCTATCTTCTGCATGGGCAGAGCTGTGGGGCTTTTTGCCGTTATAGCCCACCTTTTCCCCTGTATTGCATCCCTGCCTCAGTTGCTTAGAGTCAGACAGAAGGACCACTTTTCTGGGAAAGCCATGCCAGCTCTGTAAATAAGCACTGGGGTCTAGATGGTCACTCCTCCAGGTATTTACCCAGTGATGAAGCTTGGGAAATCAGAACCATAGGATCCCCAGTCATCTGTGCTTTTTATCCTACAAGTAGGAACGGAGTGTAGCAAGAGGGTGGAACACGGACTTCTGTCCCCACTGTGCTTATCTCAGATACAGCCTCGCAGGGGCAGAGTAAGCAAGACTGTGGGCTTCCCTTTTCACAGACTAAAATTTAATAGGAAACGGAGACTCGTTGGCAACCATTGAGCAGAACCTCTGGTCTCCAAATTCCATAACACAGGACTATGGGTGGCAAAGGCTAGTGGGGTAGATTGTGATGCAAACACCCGGGACTTTCTTGCTGTTTTGAAGTAGAATAGATTTTCCCAGTGGATATTTCTCCAGCTGCTGTTTTCTCACCTCTGATTTTTATTTCCCTATGGTTTCTTGAGAGGAGAAGAAATGGAAAGAAAAATTTCCTTTCATTCCTGTAAACACACGGACAAGTGTTAACCTGGAAGCGTGTGCATTGGATGATATGATGAACTATTGACCCCATCTAACACATGATAAAGCTGGTTTTAAAGGCTTTGAACTAATAAGGCATATGTACAAGAATGAAACCATGCACCGATTCTTGCAGCTAGCTACCACCAAACTATGGATTTGATAATAATATGGGAGACAAGGAAATGGTTTGAGAACTACTAAAATGGTGTCGATTGTTTTTGTTAGACATTTCACTTACCTTTGCTTTGAAAGTAAAGCTGTTACAAATGAATCTGCAAAGATTTATATTAAAATGATAATGATGACATTTGAGGAGAAAATACTAAGGAGGAAATTTCTATAGTTTTGGCAGTGCCTTGCTTGATGAAAGGGAAGAAATATAAAGAAGCAAAGGTCACGTTGAGTGCCTAAGGCAGCCACCCTTCCTGCCATTTCCAGAAACTGGCAGTTCAGATAAAGGCTTATGGGTGTGATTATTAGCGTCGATGAGGGGAAAATGCCATTGCTTCATAAAGAGGGTCCTCGCAGTCTGGCTATTGTAGGTTTGTTTCTGCATTTGAGGAGAGGAGTTAACTGCTCAGGGAAGATGTGGGAAAGTGCTGAGATAGACCAGAAGGAGGGTCCTTCCAGGGAGGCCAATGGATGAAGGACAGAAGGAATCATCAGGAGCAAGAAATAGAAACAAGAGGATTGAAAAATTGCATATTATAGTATCTTTAGGTTAGCAATATTTCAATTGTCCTTTTGAAAGATTTCACAGCCACTGGCAGTTTGGCAGAGATTAGACATACCCAATGACATCATTGTTGAAACACGAAAATAGGTTTTCCTTCTGTAATATCTTTTTAATATCTTTTAATATCTATTCCTGAGACCGAATCTAGGAATGAAAATACAGGGCCGTAGTTGCTTTCATCTGCCAATGGTCACAGTCTAGAGTTACCTGAGTCTCTACTGAGGGATTTTCCAGGTCATGTTGGCTGGTAGGCATGTCTGTGGGAGCTGGCCTTAAATGTCTGTTGGTGTAGGAGTTCGTAGGCCATTGTCAGTGGTATCATTCCCTGACATATGGTTCTGGGCTATATAAGAAAGCTAGCTAAGCAGGAGTCTGTTTGGGATGGCAAATTGCATACTTTAACTGCTTCTGTTTCCAGTTCCTGCTTGAGTTCCTAATTTGACTTTCTTAATGATGGACCATAACATGTATGAAATAAATCCATGTTCCTGTAAGTTGCTGTTGGGCAGAGTGAGACTGGAAAATAACTATGCTACATGAGAGATCTCAGCTGCCTCTTTCCTGTCTCTGTCCCTGTGCATGTGTTTAGAGAAGGCTATTTTCACTTTTTCTAAAATTCTGTGACTTCATAATTCAAAGCACAAGGATATATTAAGCTTAATTATCAGGGTATTTCTCATATGAGTCATTTTACTTGGATACCTAAGATTTGCTGTCAGTTCTACATTCTAGCACTTTATGGTTCTGGTACACATTCTTCTACCACTTTCTCTTGTCCATACAAATACTGAGTCCCATAGACATAGCCAGCTCAGTATAGGTGCCCTTCAAGTAGAAAACATCGTTATACTACATACCTTGAAATGATAATAATAATGAATGACGTTTACCTAGCCCTTAGTATTCACCAGGTAGGGTCTTAAATATGTCACCACATCAACATTTTGATCCTTACACACATTCTTTCCGATAGTCAGGTCACGTGGCCCAGGTTTGCACAATGCAAGGGCATGCAGAAACAAGCTCCACCAGTTCTGACTCCTCGGCAGAACCACAATATTTCCACATCGTCAGAGTCATCATTTTCCTTATTTGTGTAAGGAAGACTATTTTAAAAGCCTGAAGGAGGACCTGGAGAGACAGTTCCGTGATGCTCTTGTAAAGGACCATTGCTCGTTCTCAACATTCACATCCAGTGGCTCACACCTGCCCGTCACCCCACATTTTTGGGTGATTTAACACCTTGGTTACCCCTAGGACACTGTCCTTGCACATAACCCCCAACATACATATACACAGAATTAACTACTTAAATCTTTAAACCTGAAAGAATGTGCTCTTGCTCAGAGCCAATGAGCCTGTAGGTTAAAATACAAGTCAACTCCTATTCTACTACAAAGACCTTAGAACAACAAATAGTCAAAACCTACAGGCCCAACAAATGGGAACCGGTTGGTACACAGCCGGTTGGTACAACTGTGACAGAAAGGAAAGGAGAGCTTGCAAAGTGGTTTTCAAAGAAGTACCGTCTTAAAGGCAAGTTTGTCCTTCATTAATACTGCACCGCTCCTCCTCCACATCCTCCTTTTTGGTAAAATAGTTTCTACTCTTTGTTTTTCTTGTTCTTGTTGTTGAAATCTTCCGCTGGATATTTGCTCCTAGCAGAACAGTACACCCGGGCTCAACTCCTAAGCCAGCGCAACACTTGAATAACTATTACTCTGCTCAGAATGTGAAGCTGCTGGAAGAGACGCCCACCCATTACTCATGGGCATGTCCCATCACAGAAAGACAAGAAGCCATTTAAATATTTCATCCCATTCCACACTTCAGACAGAAGCTCTGCAGGTAAGGATGAGGCCCCAGTCTTGATGGCCATTCAAAGTTCATGATTGATAGAGTTATTTAAATCAACTGTTCTACTCAAGTCCTGGCTACAAACCCAGCTGGTATTTGTCATACTGAAAGTGGTATTTGGAAAACTTGTTAGATTTTTAAGTGGCATGACAGCTGCCAGTTGGAAAAAAAAAAAACAGTCATATCCAGTCACACACTGAATCCCAGAAAATATGTCCTGGAATCGGTGTTAACTGTTAGTGAGGAAAAAGACTTGTCTAAAACTCTTACAATTAGCACTCAAAGGCTGGGCCTGCACCGTGTATTATTTAGTCAGTTGTGACAATAAACTTTGATGTATTTTTATTGTGGAAACTTAGCCGAAAAATGCTGTTTGGCTTCTTATATGCACTCTGGCTTTGTGAACAAACACCACGAGCATAGGTCTCCCCATGACTCTCAGTGCCACGATTGGCCTCACAGTGAATAGGTCACAAGCAGCAAATCTGAAATGTTTTGCAAGGGAAATGAATTATTACATATTAATCTATTCCACGCAAGATTGAGACCCCTCCATATTGTACCCTACAAATTATACCAGTGACCAGTTATGGGAAGAGACAATTTTTCTTCGGGATTAAATGAGAAATGTATATTTGTATTTCACCTTATTTATCAAGGACCATAAAATTGAGAGTGAGGGGAAAAAAAGGGGAATTTAGCATCAGTGACTCTTACTACGTTTTTAAGTCAGTTGCTGTCATGGAGTAGAACCAATGGGTTCCCCTAACCTCTAAGGTCGTCACAATTCTTTCTAATTTACCAATTCTTTAACTAAGCCAAGGTAGCTCAACCCAGCAAGGAGGACAACTATCATCCATCTTTATTTGTAAAATGACCCTTCAAGAGCTTCTTCCTTAAAATATGAGGGAGAATTAGAGCCATTCATGAGAGTCATGCATTTAATCAAATTATAAAAGTAATATTTAGTAGAACTCTCCTAGAAACAGCCTATGAGCACGTGGACCCTCATTAAAAGGTGATTTTAAAGTCTTGATTTTGGCAGCTACTTCCATTTGTAGACATTTTCCGAATATTTTCACCCACAGGAATTTGCTTCTAATTATTGAGTTAAAAAGAAAACATTGAGCTAGGAATTCAGTCACAGCTGCATGAATTGTGCCCAGATGTCTTGTCCAGGCTACTGCAGGACTGAAGAAAAGACGCAAAGGAGAGGAAGAAACCAGTATCACCTCCCACTGAAACCGGAAGAGGGGAGTTGAGCACCAAGTTAATGCTGCAGGGGAACTATTAGCTGATTGATTCTCCCACTGGTCAATTCGTATAGAGTCAAGAGATAAGTCAAGAGAAGCTCTCTGTAAAAAGGCTCTTCTGTTTGTCTTGACACAGTTATAAACAGCTAAAATAGTTCTGAAATATCATACATGGGATGGAGTTGTCCAAATCAAACACCCTCACATTAAAATGAATAGTTTTACAGATACAAATCTCCCCAAATATTTTGTTTCTTGTCTTCATTACCATGGATCCATTTTCTGTGTGTTAGCATTACGAGATAGTCTAATGTAATCCCATGCACACGAGTAGATTTGTTCAGCCCATGTTCGACACTGAAGCCAGGACGAAGATTAGAGGATGAGCTTGGGAATAACTCAAGCATAAAAGTAAGAAAGGCTTGACTGTGGGAATAGCTCAGTAGTAGCACACATGTCTAGCATTTAGGAGGTCCAGGACCCTGACCTTAGTTCCTAGTGCTTAAAAAAATGCAAAAAGTAAAAACATGGTTTGCCCTACTGTGTTCAACACTGTATAGGAATTAAGGGACTCACAGCAAGAACTCAAGTGTCACCACTTTTGCTCACCCAAGGGTCTGTAGAACTCTGCAGGGTCCTTTCCCTATGCCTCGAGAGGCAGAGGCTCCATCATGAATATATACCACAGCACCTAAAAAGCCTGAGCCAACAGAGAATAACTGTTCACGGGTGGCGTCTAGACTTTTTCTCCTTCTGTGTTTGCTCTCTTCCCAATAACATTCTCTGATCTCTATCCAGGGGCTGAACATGGACTGGGCACATCTATTTCTGTGCGTGGACCTAAATTACATCACTTCTTACTGCTACCGTCAAGAAAATGGAACCGTGATAATGAGGATCTTATGGAATGATTTTAAGGAATTCAGTCCTCAGATAGGTTCTACTTGCCTGACCAGTGTCAGGATATCTGGTTAAATAATTCATTCTGCTTTTGTTTTTTTGTTTTTTTTTGTTTTTGCATATATCAGAGTTTCTGCTCAGGATCAACGCACTGCCTCAGGCTGGTGTCAAATCTGGGTCAATGTCGCAGTTCTATACTCATGATCCTGTGTCTTTGTGTGTAGCTCCATCTTCATCTCAACCCACTGTTCATCCTCTGGGAAGTTCCTCCAGGCCCCAGCTAACAGCTTTGTTGGCCCCATATTAGTACTTAATCAGATTTGCCACCTATGTCCTTCAGACTCCCTCACTCAATTTGGAATGCCTGAAAAAAATATGTCATTGCTCTTACAAATAAAAGCTTGTGTTTCCCTACATTTTACAATTTTTAAAAAGTAGGACATTAACATCATATAAAAGGCTTGCTTCTTTTTTTCTCTCATTCAATGGTTGTAGTCCATCACTTTCTGAGTTTTTATGCTCCAAAGAGGTCCAATTGATAGGTTCTAGAGGAAAAATAGAAATGAGGCCATTAATAACTCTGCCCAGCAGAATTATTAGCCGAAGACAAAATAATCTTCTTTCTTCTGGGTAACGTTTACCAGTCTTTCCATGGGAACAAGAAATAATAGATAATTTTCCTGTATTATGAAATGTCTAACAGGCACACACACACACACACACACACACACACACACACACATTGAAGGTCAGCCCTTTGGTTTATCAAGCAGTTGTGTGTGTGCGTGCGTGTGTGTGTGTGTGTGTGTGTGTGTGTGTGTACAGGAGCATTCACTCATGCCCCTCCCACATTCAAGAGCTCACATCCCTTGGGGCAATGAAAAACTAAACATGGAGACCATCACATAATTCAACAGTGCATGAATTACCAACATACAGAAAATGATTCAGTTTTATGCAGAATTCTAATTTGTGTTGCCTCTTCTCCGGCACGAACCATACACCAGCGTGTCAAGCATACACTGCAGTAATTTCATTAGAGTAAGTGTTTGAGGCAGGGATGTCTAATATCTAATTTCTTTCTCTGTCTTACACACACGTACACAAAAACTGCAAGAGCAAGTCCACACTTCCTCACTTTCGTCTTTTGTTAAGAAGGGCTAACCAAATGGAGCAGACACACGACGTTCGCTGGAGGAGAGATTTGTGGTAATTCGAGGAGAGTGACTCCAATGTAGTTGTCTGGGTTTGCTATGTGATCCTTCGAAAATGGCAGGAATTTTACGTTTCTGACAGAGGTTAGTCTGTGACAGCAGAGCAAAGTGGCCTCATCCTCCATACTTGGGCGTTTCAAGCAGAGTCCCACAGAAAATATCTGGAGAGAATCACCCTTTCCTCTTGATTATCTCACAAATAATACTCATTAGCTCTGCATTGTGAAAGTTTCCTGGGACAAATGAGACAATTATATACATTCAGCCTGTAACAAAGCTCGAAACTTCCCCATTATCTGGGTGATTCTGATGGGAATGAATTTAAAAAAGACGGGAGACAGAAGAAAGAAAGAAAGGAAGAAAGAAAGGAAGGAAGGAAGGAAGGAAGGAAGGAAGTTAAACCATTAAATTTCCCCAATTTTATTGAGCTAGAGAAATTAAACCAGAGCAAGAAATGTTGGGGCTTTTTGGTGGCAAATTTTTATGTGTTTAAAAATGCTATTTATTCCTGTGCTTCTTCCTGTGGTTGGAGACTGGGAGACGGGGCGTGGCAGTGTCAGTGGCTGCTACTTCCTCTTTTTGATAGAATTTCCTGCACAGTGGGGAGGATGTAGCTCTCCAACCATGTTCCTGGGCAGACGCTGAGCAAAGGGGACCAAAATGGTGCACCTACAAAGCCACAAGACTGTCTCCAGGTGGAGTCCAGTAGGCTGCTCCGTGTGAGGGGTCAATGCAAGGACCTCCACCTCCTTCATCATCTACACAGTCTCGACACAGCTCCGAGCCCAAGAACCATCTTGTTTATTTCATTTTTCAGCAGGAGAGACAATAAATTCATAAGGAAGCTGGGCAATAGCTTGGACTCCACCCTATTCTTCAGGAAGGTGGGCACACAGTCTGTCTCTAACCTCATCTAACCTATCTCTTTAGCCTATGGTACTGCTACCTAAAGGCATACCCCAGGGGACTGGTCAGCCCCCCCCCCAAAATACTATCCAAAAGAGTACGAAACTGGCAAGGCCTGTGGCTAGGTTTATTATTGTTGGTGGTGGTGTTTACATAGAGGCAGGAAAGTGAAAAGAAAACATTGGCAAACGCATCATGAGCCCTCTTTGAACTGTTATGCACATCACCAGCACCCACATTTTGATTTGTATCAACCGACAATTAGTTGACTAAAATAACAAATGACATTTCATGGTGGAACAGAAGGAGCCCAAATATCCAAGTGTAATTTACCTTTTATGAAGCTACATTGAAGATGACTTTTAAAGTCATTGTTAGAAACTTTTAGTTTCAAGTCTGAATACAGAGGGTACAGAAATGACCCCCTCTCCTGTTACAGTCTAGGCATCTTGATGGGATGCCTTTTCTCTGCCAATTGAAGAATTAAAAGGCAGGATCATACAGGAGGGGGAGAAGTCTCAGCTACAGCAGACAGAATCAGCTGGTGTTGAAAGGGTTGTATTAGGGGTGAGGAAACACATACACACATACACACACACACACACACACAGAGCTTTGCAGAGCAGAATGGGGGACTGTGGAAGCAAGCCAAAGCCCACTGTGTTCTTGAAGGCTGGGGGCTTTAAGGGTCTTTGAGGTGTCTTCCCCCTGCAGTTCAGGCTTGGTCAGTTTGAACAAAGCCAGGGAAGCTGATACAGGTTACAGGTCTGGGGTAAGCATACGCTGGTCTGACCTTCAACTTTTCGGACCATTCCATAGGCCAGGGGTTCTAGCAGCAGGAGAAAAAGTCAGCCAGGCTTTTGTTTTCAGCTGTGTATCTTTGTCTCAAGACAGGAGAATGAGGAAGTCAGCCATCTTGAAAGTTCACCCTCTGTTTTACTACCCAGTCATGGCCCTGTCTATCGATCTATCTGCCTAACAGGGAATCTGTTTGAGAAGCATGTTTTTTCTTGGAGCCATCCGAACCCTGGGGTGTTCAACAACCTGAGACCAGCACAGGCAGGAACAATGGAAATGGAGTTCACCAGTGGGAGACAAGTCTTGGTCCTTTTCCTGACTGCTGGAGACTGAACAGAAGGAGGACTCCCTGCTGAGACGCAGAGTGGGATGCTTATAAGGACTTTGGCTCTGAGAACCTCAAGCAGCTTTCCTGATAAATAGTTAAGATCTTCACAAATTTCTCAGGAGGAGAAATAAAGAAAAATCATAGAAAATACACCCATTCGCCGTGGTAAAGACTTACTCCTTAGGGAAGACAGTGGATTTATCTGGGCTCTTACCTAGCTAGAGAAGGGCCTTCCTCACACTCAATCCCCATTTATTCCCCAACTGTATCCCCACCTAGCCTTGATTCTTCTCCAAAACGTTTGTGTGTGTCTGTCTGTGTGTGTCTATGTGTATACTTGTGTGTGTGTCTGTGAGTGTATGTACGAGTGTGTGTGTGAGTGTGTGTCTGTGTGTATGTGTCTATGTGTGTGTCTGTGAGTGTATGTAAGAGTGTAGGTGTGTGTCTGTGTGTGTGTGTTTGTGTGTAGTCAAATGAGGTCACTAGTTCAAGAAAATGAATTAAGAATGCTGCAGCCTACAAGTTAGAAAGCAAAGCCCCTGCCTGCAGAGTTGCAGCTCTGGAAAGTGTCTGTGAGGCCCAAAGAGAAGGGCTTACTAAAAGCCTGGCTCTTCATTGGAAACTTACAGAACATTCCCCTTTCCCATGGCTAACCCTGACACCAGCGAAGCTTCCGAATGATTACTGTGTGGGGCACCTGAAACAAGTATAAGACCCACTTCTCTGAAGGACACTCTGAAAAAGTCGAAGCCAGAACACGAGGACTTTGACTTCCTGGCCATCTATAGCTACCAAAAATACCAACAGCAATCTAACTTTTGGCTAAATGAACAAAAAAAAAACAGCCTTTACAATTGAGGACTATTTAATCTGTGGGCCAAGAAGCAAAACAAACAAACAAACAAACAAAACCCTTAGCCTTAAGAGGCAACAGTCATAGTTGATCAGACTTACCTATCACAGAGGTTGGAACAGTCTGGGCATCTGAAATAATTGTGACTAGCACGTAACACGTTCCAGTGGAAAACACAGAAAATATATGAGAACAGACGGCTAATAAGTAGAAGTGGAAATTCTAGACAAATACAGAAGAACCGGAACCCACCAGCACAAGAGAAGATGGCCTTTGTGTACTCTCCATCAGCATGGAAGTGACCGACGGCAGGAGCATCACTAGTTTCGGCTATGCATTAGAGAGAGAAAGGACTTCTGCTGCTATCCTGTAATGGTGACAAAGGACACACGCATGAAACTACTCAAAAGCTGTGTTATCCTTTTCTGCTTCTGCAGTTAGCGCTTCTGGGTGGGGAAATGCTCAACTCTGAACTCTCCTTTCCAGTGACCGGAAGGCTCTCCTCTAACAGGCCTCAGCTTGCCGAACCCTGTACCGACATGCTTTGCCCTTTGCTTTTCTCTCTCCCTTGCTAAAAACTGTTAGATTGCATTCCTAAGCTAGACCCCAAGGTTCATTTCTTTATGTGGTCATTAACACATTCCTGAGACAAAACACCAAGATCCACCCATCAAAATTCATTATTTGGCTAACATGTCCAATCAGGATTTACTAACTCAACCTAGCACAGAAAAACACCTGCTGAAAAACAAAACAAAAACCACCTGCCTACTGTTGTTGCTGCCGCTGCTGATGTTTGCTGTCTGCCATTGCCTGATTCAGAGGCAGCCACCCCCACCGCATGCTCCCCCTTCACCTCTCACCCCCACCCCACACCCTCCACTTGCCCCTCAGGGTAATAAATCTCCTTTGTGCTGAGAATTTGGTGTCTGGGTGTCCTGTACTGACTCGAAGGGGCTACCCTACCTCCCTTAGAGTAACTTTTCTGAAAACTCTGTTGTTACCAGATACCCAAAAGTGTATGTTGTGGCTGTAGGCTAGTAGTCCTTGCAAGTTCTATTACTGCTTCATTAATTAATAAGGGGAAAGGCCAAGAATTTAAAATACTAAGCAATCCCAAACCATCTAGCAGATTCATGGTGAATGTGGATCCATGAGTTGACAGGTAGAAACTGAGACTTCTTTTAAAAACTTAACTTGTGATCTGTTGTTTTCTGGAAGAGCAGAATTTTATGTTAGAATGCAGTACGCCCATTCATTGACCTTTCCATGTTTCTTCTATAATAAGGAAACTTAGTGTCGAAGAGGATGGGTAATAATAACTGCTTGACTGGATTTGAACTTTGTCTCTGCTCTTGTTAAGGAGGCTTATGTAGAACATGGATGTGAGCCCAAGGCCCAGAGTGATTTTCCAATATGACGCTGAAATGCTGTCTAGAAGGTTTATCCAAGAGTGTCTCCTGCCCAGAAAGCCACTGTCTTTAGTTCGTATTTATATTAGCTACTCTCAAGGTTCTTAATCTCAGGACACTTTATCCATGTTAATTAATTATTGGGAACATCAAAGACCTTTTCTATTTGTGTAGGTTTATTTGATGTGTCATAATAGGTATTAAAATTTAAAATATTTATGAAATCATCTATTAGCTTTCTGTTGTTGGACAAAGTATCTGAGAAAATCACACTAAAGGAGGACAGTCCATGGTCAGATAACTGCATTGTTTGTCGCCCTGTGGATGAGGCAGAATGTTGGATGAGCCCATGGTGGGCAGAGAGGGAAATGCAATGGAACAAATCTACTCCTCCTGGGCATGCCCAGTGACGTCCTCTTCCAGCTCAGCCTCAACTCCTAACAGTACCATTGCCTAATAGTAATATGGCCAATCACTTGCCAACAGAAATGTTTTAAGAAAAAATAAGCAATAACAAAACCCTTACTTCCCAAAACAAAAAACGTGGTGCGAGGTGAATAGTGCCTATTTGTGATTTGGGAAATGCTGTTCCAAAATGTGGCCCCATGTATCTGAGAAAACAACAGAAGCTGAGTTGGGTCTCTGGCTCTCTTTCCTAAAGCAACTTTCCTCGACCTAAAGCAAGTCATGATGTCCTCAGCTGAGAGGCAGCTCCATTCTGTGCACAGATCACCATCCTTAGACACAAGAGTTGAACTGTTTTGATTGTGTCTTTTGTCCCTGCCTTTCCTTCATATCCTCCTCTCCTTCCTGGACACAGGCACAGCACTCTGGTGCACACACACCTGATGAGCGCGCATGTACCATGCCCGGAGCAGCATGACACTTGTAAAGTCGCTGAGTCCAGAACTGTGAGCTAAATAAATCTCTTTTCTGCTTCCATTATCCAGCCTTGGGTATGCTATTGTAACCCCAGTAGACCAAAACAACTGCTGACACTAAATAGTTCCCTAAAATGCTCATTGTCCCCTGAATGTCTTGTGTTAGTATCTAATGTGTGAGATCCAGCAGCTTGAAAAACAAGCATTTAGAATTTCATTTCCATGGGTGAGGAAACAGGAATTCACTTGGCTGTCTTAGTTACTATTCTATTGCTATCATTGAGACAGCATGACCAAGGTAACTTGTAATAGAAAGTGTTCGATTGGGGGTTTGCTTTCAGCTTTAGAGTGTTGGTCTGTAACCATCAACATAGGGAGCAGCATGACAGATGACAGGCAGACATGGCACTAGAACAGTTGCTGAGAGTTACATCTCGGTTCATAGGCAGTAGGCAGAGAAAGACACACTGGACCTGGTATGGGCTTTTGAAACCTCAAACGTCCTTTAAAAAGGCAACAACTACTCCATAGGGGCCACAACTGCTAATCCTTCCCAAACAGTTCCACTAACTGGGGACCAAATATCCAAACATATGAGCCCATGGGGGCCATTCTCATTCAAACCACCATAGACACCCAAGTCCCAAGACATCTATCTTGGTTAGCTTTGTGTCAACTTGACACAAGTTAGACTCATTTGGGGAGAAAAAAGAGAACTTCAGTTGAGAAAATGCCCCCATTAAAATGACCTGTGGGCAAGTCTGCAGTACATTTTCTTGATTAGTGATTGTGGCTGCTTGAATGTAATTGGACCCCATGAACTCATAGGGAGTGGCACTATTAAAAGGTATGGCTTTGTTGGAGTAGATATGGTCTTATTGGAGGAACAGTGTCACTGTGGGGTGGGCTTTGAGGTCTCATATATGTTCAAACCACGCTCAGTGTCTCAGTTTTCTTCTTGTTCCTTATGGATCAAAATGTAAGATTCTCAGTTTCTTCTTCAGCACCATGTCTGCCTGCGCACTACTGTGTCCTGATGATAATGGACTAAACCTCTGAAATGTAAGTTGTCACCTCAATTAATTTTTTTCCTTTATAAGAGTTGCCATGATCATGGTGTCTCTTCACAGCAATAGAAACTCAGATAAGACAGTGATTGACAAAAGAGGGCCCACCTTATTGTAGGTGATACCACCTGGGCAGGTAGTCCTGAGTGCTATAAGAAAAAGAAGGCTGTGCAAGCCATTTGGAACAAGACAGTAAACAGCATTCCTCAGTAACCTCTACATCAGTTCTTGCCTCCATATTCATTGCCTTGAGTTTCTGATCTGACATCTTTAGATAATGGACTACAAACTATAAGATGAAATAAACTCCTTCCTTACCCTGCCCAAGTTGATTTTGGTCACTGGGAAGAGGGCTGTCAGCAGAACCCAATCATGGTATACTCTGATCCCAGACCCCCAGCCTCTAACAGCCAGAGACATACATTTCTGATGTCTTTATGTCGGTCCATCTGTGGTACTTTGTGACAGCAGCCTGGCCTGACCAAGTTCTCATGGCAGTCCCATGAATGGGTGCTGTCAGTATCTCTAGTTTTAGATAAAGGAATGGCTCCTTAGATGAATAAATAACTGTCACACCCTCCCTTTCACACCATCTCTACCTATTAATAATTTTACAATTCTATAACAAGTCCAAGCTTCAAAGATAGAGATGCTAATTCAACATGCCATTTGCCAAAATCCTAAACAAACAAACAAACAAAAACAACAAAAAAAAAACCATGATGCAATTCCATCTCTCCTGGATAAGAAACCCAAAGGAATTTAAGTCAGCATATCACAGATATAACTGGGAACTTCACATTTGGCTCATATACTTTTAGAGCTCCTAGCAGAAGTCAAGGAAGTCTTAGTCACTGTTCTATTTCTGTGAAAAGACACCAAGGCCAAGGTTACTCTTATAAAAGAAAGCATTTAATTGGAGTCTCACTTACAGTTTCAGAGATTAGTCTGTTATCATGATGGCCTGTGTATGGTGGAAATGCATGGAACTGGAGCAGTAGCTGAAAGCTACATATTGATCTCCAGTCTGAGAGAGAGAGAGAGAGAGAGAGAGAGAGAGAGAGAGAGAGAGAGAG
>LOJH01002660.1:26381-41903 GCA_001685095.1 Ellobius talpinus
GATAGATAGATAGATAGATAGATAGATAGATAGATAGATAGATAAAATGCTTTAGGGAATGAGTTGCTTGATAATCATGGACTAGGGCTCAAAGAAGTTAAAAGACTCAAAGGAGGCCCTGCCCCTTGACCAATCACTCTTCTCCATGTGGGCATCGGCCTACAGTCTTGACTTATAGAGAGAACCTTTGCCTCTGACATGTGGGGTGCGGGGTGTGGAGAGGTTTGAGAAGTGAGCTTAATGAAGGTCCCCTTGTGCTTTGGGGATAAATATACAACTCTTGCCCAATGCATTAAGTCTAAATGGTTATGACTTCAACAAGTATCAGGCTTGGGATGTGGCTCAGTGGTAGACTGCTTTCCTAGCTTAGGCAAGGTCATGGGTCCCATCCTGAAACCGAGTGGGAAATGGTGGCAGGGGAGGGGGGTCAAAACAAGTATCTGTCACCTGGACAGCAAGCACTAGAAGCAGCTGAGAAAACCTGACACGGGCTGCATGGCCGCTGTGCTCAGGAGCAGCTGAGGAAACCTGATGTGGGCTGCATGGCCGCTGTGCTCAGGAGCAGCTGAGAAAACCTGATGTGGGCTGCATGGCCACTGTGCTCAGGAGCAGCTGAGAAAACCTGATGTGGGCTGCAYGGCCGCTGTGCTCAGGAGCAGCTGAGAAAACCTGATGTGGGCTGCACAGCCGCTGTGCTCAGGAGCAGCTGAGAAAACCTGATGTGGGCTGCACAGCCGCTGTGTTCAAGACTCACTATGGCCACAAAAGCTTTCCTCTCACCAATCTGTTGGAGACTCGGGCTCTCAGCTCTCTCACACCCAATCCTTTCCACTCCTCACAGGGCCTAGAAGCCGCTCATACGTTCCAGATCTTTCCGTCTGCTGTTTTGCAGGGACCACATTTGATAAGGCAAGATAGAGGTTGGTAGAGTCACAAGGTGGGTGTGTCCAGCTCCTGAGATTTAGGAAAGGAAAAGATGGGGAATTCTACTAAAAAGGGAGAAGGGAGACGCCTGCAGCAGACACTGCGGGTGTCAGCAGTCAGGGAAGTGAGTGGCAGTGGCGGGCCACAATGGAGGGAGTGATAGGCACTTGTCTACCCGGACCCGGGAGGCTGGACTGCTTCTCAGCATTCTCTCCCAGGCTCCCACTCTAGCTCCATGTTACCTTCCATCTGTTCCACCTTACACTCAGGAAGAACTGTTCACTGAGAGCCCTAGCTGCAGACAGAACCACGCCCTCACCAGCGGCAACAGCTGCCTCCTCTATTATTAACCACCTCCCAGGGTGGAGGCTCTAAGGCTTCCTGTGCCACCTCTGGCCCCCACCCCACCCACCCACCAGCTGTCCCTCCTGGTTGCCCCAACATTGCCATGATCTCACTGCTACTGACCCACCCCTCTCCAAACCTGTGATCTTTCTGTCTGTGTCCCAAGCAGCAAACAGCAACACAACCAGACCCATCCTGTCCCTGAGCGACTCTGCAGATCCTCCCCCACGGTCCTAAGGCTCTCATGAACCATGGGCCACTATGCCCAGCTCTCTCCGGGCATCCTTCTTCCTTGGCTTATTTCTGCAGTAGACCCCGCCCACAGAGTTCTAGCTGGTCACATGACTTTCAGATCTAGTTTGTATTTCTCTGTGTTTCCATAGCTTTGTGACACAGCCTGTAGCATCTGAGTGGAAGAGAGGCATCAAATCCAAGTTAGCCTTAAACTGCCAGCAAGCCTCTTGGCCTGGGTTCCAGCATCCTCTTCTTCCTGATGGAGTTGATGAACCAACAGGTCACAGAGTACAACTGTCACCTACACACCCATCTTTGGAGCATGATGTGGGAAGGAAAGGGATGACTGTCTATTTTTAGGTGTAATTAACACCCCCAAAGTGCACAGAACTTAGGTGTTTCCTTCACTAAGTTTTGACAGTTGTATTCTTGACAGTTGTAAGACAATCAGTCACACCAAACAAGGAATAGGAGGCTTCGTCTGTGTTATACAAGACAGTGTATTCAGGGGTCTGCTCGTCATAACTCAACCTGTCACCTCACACAGTGGCTGGTTTTGGGTGTCAACTTGACACAGTTAGACTCAAGACAGGAAGGAGCCTCTGTTAAGGAAACGCCTCCATAAGATCCAGCTGTAAGGATCAATTAGTGATCAATAGGGGAGGGCCTAGCCCATGATGAGTGGTGCTATCCCCAGGCTGGTGGTCTTGGGTTCTATAAGAAGGTGGGCTGAGCAAGCCATAGGAGGCAAGCTAGTAAACAACATTCCTCCATGGCCTCTGCATCAGTTCCTGCCTCTGGGGTCCTGCCATGTTTGAGTTCCTGCCCTGACTTCCATTAGTGATGAATAGCAATGCTGAAGTGCAAGCCAAATAAACCCTTTCCTCCCTAACTTGCTTTGTGGTCATAGTGTTTCATCACAGCAACAGAAACCCTAACTAAGACACACCTCATAACTGCCCCTCTGCCATCATCTCTCTTAATCCGCCAAGATCTTCCTCAACAATGGGTGTTCTGCATTCCTGCTGAAGGCCTGGGCCTTCCTCATCGCTACCCTCACTAAAATTAACCCACTGGATACTTCATTCACGTGTCCCTTTTCTGTCCTAGTGCAAACCATCTTTCTCTATGCAGACGAAGGCTTCTGACTTGTTCCCACTCAGAGTCAGACTGTGTTTTGCGCAGGCCAAAGTAAATGTCCTTGACACCATGCATTTTTAGTTGTCTCTTAATAAAATATGAAAGGTTATTTTAAATAATTGCCCAGAAGTCACACCAAAATTTATATATACATCTGTTTTTATACCTAATATTTAAGCACATTATTTGACAATTTCATACGTGTATATAATGTATCTTGATCATCATATCTACCCTCAACTCCCTCTGGACTTCAGGCACATATGCCATGAAGCACTTGGGTGATGCCCCTAGGAAATGCATTTCTGCCAATGCAGAAGTAGAAGTTTCCCATCATGCTCAGTTTGAAGTATTGAGGAGGTGGGTGAGGCTCTCATCCCTGGACATGTCCAGTGCACAGTGCCTGATCTTCTGCCGAGAGATTTGCATGTGTCCTTCTTACTCTGGATGAGAACATAGATCATGGTAGTTGCCGTTTTGAGCTAAGATTCCATGTAGCCCAGGCTTCCTTTGAACCTGCTATGTAGCCCAGGATGGACCTCAAACCTTCAGTCCTCCTTCCCCCACCCCTCCTGATGCTGGAATTATATGGACTTGTACCACCAGACCCAGTCTGTGATGCTGGGCAACTGAACCGGGGCTTTGTGCATGCTAGGCAAGCTGCAGCCCAGCTCCGCCAAGTCTCAAGACAAAATAATTTCTCAAACCCCTTCTTACTCAAAATTGGCAGGCTTCTGCCCTGAGTCCTTCATCCTGTCCTCTCAGCCCTGCAGTCTGACTCACTCTGTGGCTTCCACTGCAGCTTGGTCCTTGCCCAGGCTCTAGATGGAGGCTGACTTCAGCCAAGGGAGATCTGGGGAGTCTGGGGCAGACTTTACTACCCAGCTGGGTCACCTAAGATGCTCCCTTGTTCCTGAAATCATGTCACCGTGTAAACTCCAGCCCCGGGCTTAGGATCCTGGCCTCCGTTCCTATCTGGCCTCCTGCAGTAGAGTACATGCATACAACACACACACACACACACACACACACACACACACACACACACCTTCATATTCAAAATCTAGAGGAAGGGTCTACAAACCCCACCAAAACCACTGAGCTCAGTGACCAAAAACGTAGGCCTTGGAGAGTCCCTGACCACAGAAAGCAGAGTCCCAGGAGGCCTCAGCTGCAGGAGCAATATCATCTGAGATCACGGAAGATGCCATCCAGGGGCTTCCAAGAAAGTTCTGAGGTTTAGAGTAGCCAATAGCCTCTGGCTTAGAGTCAGGTCTCAGATAGCCCTGGCAGGGAAATGCCCGTTGCCAGGCATCAGAGGCGCTGAACAAGACGCAATCCCTATCTCTGGCTTCTCTTGTAATCATCTGACTGGAGCTCCAGGCCTTGGTGGGGGGCTTGGACTGGGTTACCCCCGACGAGGGAGGGATAACAATGTATGATTTCACATTCGGAAGAAAGAGAGAGGCAGAACCGCATCAAGGCAGTTATTCTGGTGGTGAGACTGGGTGCGTTTCATGTTTTGTCTGCTTTTCGGCATATCTCAGATTCTCTGCAATGAATATGTATTACCGTTGTAATCTGTAAAAGGTTGGTTTTAAAATTCATACAAAATTACAGTTTTATGGTAGTCATTTTGCAATCAAATCTATTTTGCTTGCATGTAGGATTCTTGTGTTTATGAACAAGAATTCCTCCTGCTCCTTCCCTATCTCCAATTTTATGGCCCTGGTTTTGATGGCTCACTAGGCCAGCTGTCCTCTCCAGCCAGGCACTAGTGGACATGTGGATAATCAGGGTGCACAGGAGACCGTTCCTGCCCCACAGACAAGCACAAGCCTCACGCCAGAGCTCCCCCCATCCGGGTATACCCGGTCCCTCCCTCCCTCTCCTGCCTCTGACCTTCTGACAAACCCGATCCTTTCCTCCCATTCTCCTCCAGCTTCTGCTCCTGTAGGAAAGTTTACACAGCTCAATTGACTCATTCACAGAGTATCTGCTTAACATCCTCTACACACCAAGTTCTGATCACAGCTGGATC
Source organism: Ellobius talpinus (assembly GCA_001685095.1). Taxonomy (NCBI): domain Eukaryota; kingdom Metazoa; phylum Chordata; class Mammalia; order Rodentia; family Cricetidae; genus Ellobius; species Ellobius talpinus. The sequence continues at coordinate 31,066 of LOJH01002660.1, forward strand.
AGGCTGCTCCTCTGGCCCGCCCCAGATGAGAGCGGGATTCTCCACGAGCATGATGGGAAGGCTCACAAGCCAGCTTGGAGAGTGGTTTGTCACCTCTGGAGCCACCAGCAGCCCTTCTCCATTTGTCCCCTGCACATCATCACATTTCTACGCTTTGAGGGGCCATGACCTAGACACCACTGGGGAAAGGGATTGAAATTTTCAGGATGTTAGCCAGTCACTATGACAGCGATAGCTAACAGCGTTATGCTACAAGGATCATATAGTGTTTGGGTGTATGCTGTGCATGTGTGTTGAGAATAAATTGTTTTGATTATATTCCCAAGCGAGCATTATCCTAACAGTGGCTAACACTGAGAATGTGCTCCACCTTAGTCTAAATGCTTTTACGCTTACAATCTCATTCACTCCTAAAAAAGGCCCAAGGTCATTGGTTCTGCCATTATGCTTGTGTTACAGATGAGAAAATAGGGGCACAGTGACAGTTATGAATTTTCCTCGAGACCACAGAACCAGCAATGATGGGTCTGGGTTACAAACTCATCTGGTTCAGAGCAGTGCTAACACTGACAAGGATACTCACACTGACAAGGTTCTGCATTAAACGACGGTAATGGAAAGTTCCACCTCAACAGGGGACACTGGCCTGGTCCCCAGGAGTCGAGGACTATTGGAGGGGGAGAAGCTGAAACCCAAGAGGAGCTGAGGAGGAGAATGTTTTGGATAGAGCTATATCCAGCTGTGGAGTCTGGAGAAACTGAGTCTTGGGGAAAGAGCAAGAGCTCCCTTCCATCCACACATTGAGAGAGACATCCACGTATTTAGACACACATTGAGAGGCTTGTGTTCTGTAATGCTAATGGGGCTTTTTGTTAAAGTCAATAGGAAGCTGCAGAAGAATTTGCTTTTCCTTTCAAGACACAAGAGGCAGCACTGAGCTACACCCCCAGCCCTGCTGTGGCCTTTAAAGAAGGGAAATCCCAAAGCTCATGACTTGCAGAATGACTCTTTATTGTGTCAGTGAGGAAAATGGGTCAGAAGGCTAATGCCTACAGACGTCTACAAGAGCTGTGGGTCATCCTACGTCACTGTGAGCCAGAGAGACAGACGTCAGGAGTGTCGCAAGGCAGTAGCCACCAGGTGGGAACCCCAGTTTCTCCTACTTATAATTAAGTCTGTGTCTTGGTTAGGAGACTTGGCCAAGCCAGCTTGTCCTACCCAAGTGACAAAATGCCTTGTCTCATAGCTGATTCTTCTCTCAACTAGACTGGATATTCTTTGGGGACAAGAACCCTTTTGACAAACGTATCTGTTAGTCCTCGGCATAGTCCCGGACACAGAGGAGCTATGTCTGTGCTCGGAATGAATAAACGATCAGATTTTTTATCTTACAACCCTTCTATCAAGGAGTTTTATAATATAAGTGTATCTTGCTGAAATCAAAGATTGTCTCGAGCTCCTTCCTTCCTTTGGGCCTCTATGCACTAACATGCCAAGCAAAACTAGGTAACTAGCCTACATAAAATGCCCAGCACAAAGGGTCCATAGGAAATGGAAATAATGTTGCTAGAACAAATTAATTACAATATTTATTAAGTCACGACTGAAAATGAATTCTGTGTAAATAAATATGTGCATACATGCTCTCCACCATGTGTCTCTATGCCGTGAATTACCAGTGTGCTTGGGTGCCTGGATCCGCACCTAAGCTGAAGCTAGCTTCGTGAAGTCCATTTTTCTCTTCTCTAGACCTTCTGAAGGATTCATGCACCAAATAACTAAATTATAACTTGGTAGCTAAACAAATTATGCAAAATTATACTTCATGAATATTTTATCTTTCCAAACCCAGAAGCCAGACTCCAGACAAGTTTATGTCTGCAGCAATTTGTATCAGACTCCACTGAATTCGGCTAAAGACAAATGACTTCTTTCTAAGCCCTAACTTTCTTCCCCTTGTTGAGTTTTTCTTAAGGGATGCCTCAAAGGTTTTATTGTAAGTAACAGTGGTAATTGCATTCCACCCTTCTCTTAGCCTGCTAAAGCAGAAACTGGTGCCTGGCTTAAAACACTAAATCTACATGAAATCACTCAAGGTCAGCAGTGGCCCAATTCTGACGTGCCAGATAGCCAGTGAGTAAACAGCTCATGATTGACTGTGGAACAACTGGTTTCGTGGGTCCCACCCCTCACCCGCTTTGGTCTTAGAGATTGTCTTCTATGTTGAAATTGATGATGAACTAAATTCGGCTATTGTCATCCAGTGTTCAGAGCCCAGGAGGGTGGGGCAGTGGTGTATGTGTGTGGTCTCTCCAAAAATCAGAATTTCTCACGAATTGCAGCTGGTTGATTTCTCCTTCTTTCTCAGTTAACTTCTGGTGGTTTCCACCCTGTGACACCTCATTTTAAAAGTTTCCCCACAAAGGGTCATGGCTGCGTTCTCTAAGAAGCCAGCAGAAGAAAATGATGCCTTTGTCATTATTAAGACTCTGCTGCTCCTCTTATGGGCTCTGGGTTGTGGAGTCTTGCTGGGTAACTGTCCAAATGGAGTGACTTCGAAATGGCCTGGAATTCAAGGGGCCAAGAGAGACTGAGGTTCCTCCCTGCTTTGAGTCTTTGATTTGCAAACTCACAGAAGAAACGAATAGCCCTGAGAGAAGACATAGCTGCATCCAGTCAGAGGGACAAAGAATGACAAGAAAAAGAAACAAGTACCTCTGCTGTGGAAAACTATGAAAATCTTCAGCCAAACAACACAGGAGAGGATGTGTCAACGGCCACAGAGCAGGAAGGTGGAATTCTTGGTGAAGCTGATTCCTCCTGCTCCTTCACCTCTGTTAGTCCTACTGTAAACACTGTGAAAGAAAAACGTCAGGTCTTTTTTATAGACACTGCTGACTCATGGGAGTTCAATAGAGGTTATCTAATTATTTTTGTCTAATCAACAGGCTGAGTTTCCAAAGATAAAGTACCCATCTTTCCCAGAAAAGGGCAAAGGGTGCAGAGGTTGGCGAGCAAAAAGGCCTTGCTATCCCAGAGGGCATAGAATGATCCCGACTGCTCCTGAGATGCCAGATTCTGGGCACAAGAGTTAGAATGGGTCCAGGATCGGGACAGTGAAAATTGGAAACTGCCCATATCCAGTGTCATTTCTCAGCACCCCGTCAAGCAAACATCGCGGAGGAGTGTGGGAAATGGCAGCTTTTGGTGGAAAGATCTAGAAGTCAGACTGCTTATTCGCTGAGTGACCAGTAAGAAATAACTTCAGCCTGATGGAGCATCTGTACTTTGCCTTTAAAAAGGCTGTGAAGATGTCTCCTTCCAGGGTTATTAGATGATTAGGTCCACAGCCCTATCACCCCGAATGAACGCACTCACGCTCATCCGAGACAGCTAAAGGGAATAATGGCCTGAAGTCAGCATTCATTAAATGGCCCAGCACTAAGGGCCTTTCCAGCACATCAACCCCAGTGACTCTGCTCCTCCCGCGCCGCTCTGTGGCTGTCTCCCTGTTGGTGCCACCTTGGCTCTCTCCCTTCATCGTTTCTTTGCCTTTCCCCACTTCCCCAACTCTGGCTTGGGAATGTGTGTTGGATAGTTTTATGTCAGCTTGACACAGTTGTTTTCATCTGAGAGGAAGGAGCCTTAGTTGAAAAATGCCTCTGTAAGATGGGGCTGTAGGCAAGCCTGTAGTTCATTTTCTTAATCAGTGATTGATGTGGGAGGGTCCAGTCCATTGTGGGCGGGGCCACCCTAGACTGGCGGGTCCTGGATTCTATAAGAAAGCAGGCTAAGTAAGCCACTATGCAATACTGCTTCACAATCTCGCATCAGCTCCTGCCTCCAGGTTCCTGTCCTAACTTTCATTCTGTGATGGACTACAGTGTGGGGATGCAACCAAACAAACCCTTTCCTCTCCAATTTGATTTTGTCATTGTTGTGGTCTGAGAGAAAATGGCCCCCGAAGGGGGTGGCACTACTAGGAGGGGTGGCCTTGTTGGAGTAGGTGCCATCTTGTTGGAGGAAGTACGTCACTGTGGAGGCCGGCTTTGAGGTCTCTTTTCTCAAGCTTCACTCAGTGTAACAGTCAGCTGACTTCCTGTTGTCTCTGACTCTCAGCTCCAGCACCACATCTGCCTGCATGCCACCCTTCTCCCCATCCTGATGATAATGGACTAAACCTCTGAAACAGCAAGAGAGTCACCTCAGTTAAATGTTTTTCTTTATAAGAGTTGCCGTGGTCACGGTGTTTCTTCACAGCAACAAAAACCCTAACTAAGATGGTCATGGTGTTTCATCATAGCAATAGAAGCCTTAACTAGAACAGAGGGGAGTCTGTAGAGATGTCAAGTTGAAGGTCATGCAGCCCATGTGGCACCTTGAAGGCCACTTTCTGACCATCCGTGTGACAGGTGTCAGTAAAAGAACCTCCCCAGGACCTTCTGTGAAACTAGGAGAAGCAACGTTTAAGAGGAAGGAATTGTTGTTTCTTCCTCAGACCTTCCTTGGGTGTTGTGATATTTTGTCTGTGTTCTGACAAATAAAGCTGCCTGATGATCAGAGGATAGAGCTAGCCACTGGTTAACCATAGAGGTCTGGAGGTCTGTCTGTACAGACAAGAGACAGGAAGTGATATAGCTAGGCAGAGAGGGGAAGGAATGAGGTGGAGCACAGACAGGAGCTTGGCCCTTCTAGGTCTGAGGAGTTGGAAAGGTAGGAGGTGACTGTCGCTGCTTCCTTAGCTCTCTGATCTTCACCCCAAAGATTCACTGTCTCCTAAAACTCTACTAACCCTGTCAGTCTGATGCTGCGGGGTGCCTGCCATGCCTTTGGGCTTTATGAGGGGAAGACACGCTTTTTGCCCCTACAAAGCTTTTGTACTGAGGAATGGGTGCCTAATAAGGTTTCCCTTATCCTAGGAGTATTTGCATTTTAATTGAGAATTCAAACAAAATGATTCCAGCAGTGCAATTTTAGGTTTCACTCAGCTAATAAGGGAGGCATGTGGATTTTGTTTGTTTTGTTTGTTTGCAAACAGGGAATCCTTCAGTGTGTCTTAAAAAGCATGCAAATAAAAGATTTTTTTAAAAGAAAATGGTTGTCTGGGTGTATTAGTTGATTGTCTACTTGCTGTAACAAGTGTGTGTGTGTGCGCACGTGTGTGTGTGTGTGTGTGTGTACCAGACATAAGCAATGGAAAGAAGAAAGGTTCATTTTGGCTTAGTTCCAGGGCACATTCCATCATGGTAGAAGGCAGAGAGGTAGCTGGTCACATTGCATGTGCAGTGAAGCAGCAGAGAACAAGAATCCCACCCATCCTTTTGGTTCAGTCCAGGGCCCAGTCCCACTCCCTACTACAGTGAATCTAATCAAGAAAATTCTCCACAGATCTGTCCAGAGGCTAACCTGATCTAGATAATCCCTCATGAGCACCACGAGCAGCTCCTGTCCATCCTAGGTGATCCCAGGTGCTGTCTGGTGTATAAACCATCATCCTCGGCCTCATCAAATGATGAATTTCTAGGAATCAGGACATAGGAACATGATGGATCACATTGAGGTAGTGGGCCAGCATGACCCAGTATCAGAATGCCCAAAGGACCAATGAGAGATTCTAAAATTAACTGTTGGGAAGAGAGAGAGGAATATTAGGAGAAATCTGCCCTTTAAAATGTATAAAGCATTTATTTAACTAATCACAAGATATGGACCACAGTTGGAGCCTAACTGAAACGAATACATTGTAAAATTGTAACATATGAGAGAATTGAAAAGTTAAGTGTTCATTTCACTTGATTCATGATTATATCAAGGACAACTGTTAATTTATATAAGTGTGACAATGTAACAGTTGTCTGAAAAATAATCCCATCTTCACTAATTAATTTTTGTTTTTCAAGCTTTTGTACATTTTTAAATTGTTTGCTGCCCATATTTTAAATGCGTGATCTGAAACAGCTACTAATCATATCGTTTGTGCTAGCTCATTTTGTGCATCCTCTTGGCTAGGTGGTGGTGCCCAGCAGTTTGGTCAAACAGCAAACAAGTTATTGCTGGGAAGCAGCATTTCAAAGGGGTTCTTACACAGCATGGGAGGGCGAAGGGAGCAGAGGGCCTATCATAGATGGAGCTGTCCTCCTCCAGGCAGTTGAAAGCCACTAAGATCAGAGACAGGTGATGGAGATGCACTTGTGGTTTAAGACAGCTGCAGAGAGGCTCAAGCTGAGTTTCAGATCTGTCTGAGTCAAACTTAGGACCGTAACATCCATCCAGTGCCCCAAGCGGCACTCACTAATCCGGAGGACAAGAGCCGCAGGGCCTGTATCAGTCAGCTCTTGATCACTGTGACAAAATATCTGAGGTGTCGACTTAAAAAGAGGGAAGGTTTATCTTGGGCCACAAGTTTCAGACCTCAGCCCATGGTTGGTTGGCCCAGTAGCTTTGTGAGTTCCTGGCCACGAAACACACTTGTGGCAGGGAGCATTCTGTGACCTAAGCTGCTCCCCCTGTGACAGAAAATAAAAGAGAGATGGGTAGAAGAAAAACCCTTCTCCAATGACCCAGTTTTCTTCCCTGAGGCCCCACCGCTAAAAGTTCACCATCTTCCCCAAATGCCACCATCAACTCAAAGGCCTCTAGGAGACATTCTCAACCCTAATTGATATGGGAGTCCCCTCTGTGTGCTGTGATTACCATTAATGAATAACTGCTTTGACTCTATGGTAGGGAAGAACAGAACTAGGCAGGGAAAGCTAGACTGTATGCTGGGAGGAAGGACGGAGTCGGAGAGAAGCCATGGAGCCACCAGAGGTAGACACTGGGAATTTTACCCGGTAAGCCACAGCCACGTGATTAATAGAAATGGGTTAAACAAAGATGTAAGAGTTAGCCAATAAGAAGTTAGAGCTAATGGGCCAAGCAGTGATTTAATTAATCCAATTTCTGTGTGGTTATTTGAGGTCTAAGCTAGCCGGGTGGCCGGGAAGAACAAGCAGCCCCTCGTGATACACCTAATGACTGCGAAGACCTCTGCTAAGACTTTCTTATCATCCCTCAACTTGTCCTCCACAAACCAAGCCCAAGTTCTCCCACTATGTCTCCTTTCATTTTTTTTCATAAACTATTCCAGAAATACTGAAGGAGATAATGATAGCATGTTGGCCAATAAGAACATTGATAATACCCTGTGAATTTATTGTGTAGCTTAAAAAAATAAACTTCACAGAGTTCACAATAAATGAGGCAAAACACAAAGGCAGAGAACCGTGGGGCCATAGAAGGGGAGGGGACGGCCACCATGAGCCAGTCCGACTGAAGCCTCTTGCCAATGGAGAATTCCAACACAGCTAACATTGCCTGCAGCTCTCTCTCCTTTCCCAGCAGGGACCCTGCTGGTGTTCTAGGACTGTCACTGACAACCTGTATTGGAGGAGCAAGACATTCCCCAGCTCTCTTGTGCAACCCCAGTGGTCCCATTGAAGGCAACTCCAGAACCATATGATGACCTCACTTGTCAAAAAGAGGGAGGTGGGAACGTATCTTAGCTACTCTGGAACTTAAGAGCCACTATGTGGCATACACTTTGACACATTGCAGGGCAGTTTTTCTTTGAGCAGCTCACTCTCCTCCCTTGGGTGTGCCCTATTCTCTCCATATCTTCCGGTTTGCTCTCTATTGCTGTGATAAAACACCATGACCAAAGCAACTTGAGGAGTAAAGGTTTTATTTGGTGTATATGTCAGGATCACAGTTCATCATTTAGGGAAGCCAAGAAGGAGCTCAAGCAAGGCAAGAACCTGGAGGCAGAAACGGAAGCAAAGACCATGGAGGGAGCTGCTTACTGGCTTGCCCCCCATGGCTTGCTCACCGTACATTCCTGTACCACCCAGGACCACCTTCTCATAGATGGCACTGCCCACAGTGGGCTGGACTCTCCTACATCAATCATTAATCAAGAAAATGCCCCCATCAGATTGCCCTGTAGGTTTTTTTTCCTTGAGGTTCCCTTCCCAAATGACTCTAGCTTGGGTCACATTGACAGAAAATTACCCGACACAGTCCTCACCTCTCTTTCCAATTTCATAGACTCCACCTCGGCTTTGTACCAACTCACCATGAAATCCCCCTACATGGTGTGGTCAAGGATCCAGCTTTACCTGAGTGGAGGTCTCTGAAAAAGAACTTCTCAGGCTTCCATGGGCAACAATGTGTAGCTGAGCTTCCAACCCCAAGTATGCTTTTAGTTAACATGTCTCCCTTCCCGCCTGTGGTGACAGTGTGTGACATTGTCATGCATTTTATTTTCTTAAAAAATGCTTGTGTTTTCATTTTTGTCTTATCGCTATTCTGTCTTTTCTTTTAAAAGAAAAAATGGACATCTTTAGTGGTTTTTTATTATTTGATTTAAAAAAATATTTACACCACATACATGCTACCCATAAATAAGATACAGCATCATTACCGAGCCACTTTATAGTTTGGCAAATTTTTTTGTATCCTGAGCACCTTATGTGGCTTGCTTTGGAGGCTCAACAATGTGTTTAGAGTTCTCTGTTTTGATACACGTGATTCTCACTCATTCATGCTCTTCCAGCTTAAATCGTGTCCCATTGTGTGACTGCACCAGGAACTATTGATCCGTTTCTCCTGCCTCAGAAGGTAGATTATTTTCAAATTTACAGACAAGGGGAATGGACACTTTGGAGTTTCCTGCACTGTTGAGATCCTTTCTGAGAGGCTTTTTTTTTCCAATCTACATTTCCCCCTGTATACTCTGTCCCTCTGAGCTAAGCGGTGAAATCTTGCAGCTGGCTCACACTCCGCCTCCCTGGGCGCAGCGAAGGGATGCAACAGAGTGGTTATTTAACGAGCCCAGGAAGGCATCTCGCTCAGTGGCTGGCCCTCTCCTCGCAGGGTATCGCTGTAAGAATGAGTTGGGGAAGCTTAGTTATCTGAATAATTGCCCTGTCTAGACTCAACTGCCACCTCCCTGACGGTCTTGGCACCGTCCAAAAGAGGTCAGTGCTAACGGAGCTCAGTTAAATATAGACGTCTAGGAATAAAAGGCCTAATTAAGAACCAGGAAGTTGCTCTTGGGAAATTAACAAAGTTTGCCAAGGCATCCTTAGGTGTGCCAAAACCCAATTTGGCATAGAAATGCTGATGAGAGCCCCAAGCTGGGAGGTAGGAAGAATAAGCTCAAGCCCCCTAGTTCAGGAGGGATGGCTGGCTGGCAGTGGCCATGTCCCCCAGGCCACACTTTCTCTGATAGGCAACGAAGAAAGTGCAGCAGAGAAACTGGAGGTTCCCTCCTCTGGTATCAGACGTCCCCGCTCTGTCTTCTCCCAATTACGAAGTTAGCAGAAGGAAAACAAATCTGAGCCTGAACGAAACCTCTCTCATCTGAGATACATTTTTCCTCCTTCAGACTCGGGGAGGACTTCGGGTGAATTCTCGCGGTGTTTCATTAGTGCAGTGGAATGAATTCTTCGTGCTAATCTGGGTATGTGGCCATGTTTCTAGGAGATTCACAGGGGTTATAAATAAGCTTGAGTCGGGGATATTTATTCTCCATAAGCAAGATTCATCATATGAAGTTGCCATTTGTATCAATCAGGTCGCGGCGGCTGCAGGGCAGAGTCTGCAGCTGTTCTGAGCCCAGGCCTCCGGTGAAGGCGTTCGCAGTGACCTCTCCTGTAGAATGGGGTTGTCTGCCTCCTAGGGTGCCTGGACAGATCAATGGGAATAATGTACTGGAAAGCACTTTGAAAAATGCGAAGTGCAATTCAAATGGATTATTGACAGCCTTTGTTAAGTGTCCGTTTGATTGCTGAATGTCCTTGAACGCAATGAAGCATCATTTCTTATAAGCCGTTTTATAACTCAGACGTTTCTACTAATTCTGAATGACCTTCCTGCCAGTCAGTTCAGCTCTTGTGGTTTTACTCTGAAGCCCAGGGAGCCACTACATGGAACCTTACGAAGTAGAGGAAAGGCTTTTTTGAGTCACCTAGTGTGACTCGGCCTGTCCTAACTCACGCTGCATCCCCGCAGACAATGCCTGAGCCTCTGGCTGCAAAGCTCTTATCAGAGAAACTTCTGGGGTGTAGAGTCACCCTGAATTGATGGGCTCCTCTCTCTAGCTTGCCTGAACGTCAGAGAGTCCAATGTATTTCCACCTGCCAGCTCCAGGCTGCTGTCTATACCAGGTGTGGGCTGACCATGGTCATCAGGTTGAATCTGAACAGAACATTGCTTTATAGGCAATAAGCTAAGAGTGGTTCCACAATTTAAAACAGTTTTACATTTTTAAGATGTGAAAACCTTTTTATATTTTAAGAAAACTTCAGGAGGTGAAGTTACATGAGATTCAAATTTCTGTGTCTATAAATAAAGTTTTATTGAGACTCAGCTACGGCCTTTTGTCTCCGTGTTGTAGCTGGCAACTGTTGCACTACAGTGGCAAAGCCCTGTAGTAACAGAACCTCTACAGCCTGCATACCCTAAAGTCTTTACTAACTCTCTCCTTGCAGGAAAATGTTGTCAACCCCTACCTCAGAGTTACATAAGTAATCCTAAGCCCTCTCTAATGTCTGAGCAATATCACTGTCATCAGCTCTCCCTAAGGAAACTTTAGAAGGCCTTCTTACAGTATAGTAGCTGTGTTGGGTGCTAGAAACATCTTAAATATCATTAGTAATATTAAGTGGTCCCAAACTTCAAGGATTCACCAATCAGTAACAGCAATTAATATGTAAGCAGTGGTTAAGATCACAAACCCCAGAATTGTTGTCAGGGTTTCTGTCCTGCCTGGTTCCCGCAATCATTAAGTCCCAAAG
>LOJH01002661.1:4258-25091 GCA_001685095.1 Ellobius talpinus
ATGGAGGCAGAATGTTGTATACATAATAAATAAATAAATCTTTAAAAAAGAAAAGAAAAGAACCATTTTACATGTGTGAATAAAACTTTTGTGATAAAGGTTCTCATGGGCCATAATATACTTGTGGAATAAGTATACTTATATAATTATATAATAAGTATATGTACATATCTCATATATGTGTGTGTTCCATATCACACACACATATGTATATAAAGTTGGGGATCTAAGGACCTCTCCAAGACCTCAGATGTCCATAAGAAACTGACTCCTTTCAAAGGCAAAGGTACTCCCAATCACAGACTTCACAGCTGCGGGTAGTAGAGGCAGAACCTTCCAGGGAAGGTCCATTTTCCAGAAGCTTGCAGCTGGTGGTCTGTCCATGACACTTCTTGGCATGTTCTGTCATCTGCCTCCATCCTTATTTGCTGGCTGGGACAGGTTGGAGACACTTGACATCTACCAACACTCCAGTGTCACTAGTTCTGCTGCAAGGCATGAGTTCCAGAAAGCTCCCTACCTTGAGAGAGGAGGCCAGGCCTTTAGCCCTGTCGTTACCTTACCTGCTGGTTAGATAGAGCTCTGGCACAGAGCACTGACGTCTTCTGCAAGCTGTCTTTCACTAAGGGCCAAGCTTTGGCCTCTCTCTCTCTCCCTGACACTCTGCTCCCAACTTCACCGCCTCCCTAAGGATGCCAGAGCTGCTGGAGAACTGCCTTTGCCCCAGTGCTGACCAAAGGCACCAAATGCTTCATCCGGAAGCCTCTTTCCCTGGGACCAGGGAAAACCAAAGGTCTTGCTAGGGTCACCTAAGGAGGAAAGGAAGTGGCGTTTGAAAGCCTGGGACCCAGGGTGTACTCTTTGTTCCCCTGTTATTCCTAGGTAGATATAGGAAGGCTGGCAGAGGGATTTCTCCTACCCTAGCTTCTAGAGATGGGGGAAGTGTCTCTTGCCTCTCCTCTTGGGTCTCTGCTCTAAAGGACTGCCTGTGAGAGAATATGGGCTACTATGTAGCTCAGGGGTGGGTGAGAAGCTGGCCACATCCCAGAACCCTTATAGTTGCTTTTCTGAGTCCCTGTGTCTCACATGTCCACCCCAGGCTGACTGCCACCCTTTCTCTTCCAGGGGTGGCAATAAGCACCTATGCGAAGTACTGTTACCACAAACTTCAGAAGGCAGCCCTGACTGGGGCCAAGAAGGTACAAATACTTCTGGGAGAAGTAGGGTAGGGTAAATGGCTCTCCTGCAGTCCACACACAGACCTGATAGAAGGGCAGTGAGACTCAGCCTGGCTACGAAGGCTTGCACCTGTGCTTCCCACAGTCTCTTGCCCTTCAAGGGCCCCGACCATGCCTGGGCCTCCAGCTGAGAGCAATGCAAATGGGTACACATACTAGACAAGGCATCAAGTAGCCTTCCCAAGTAAGGTGCTCTACCCACCTGGCCATACCCAGCCTCCTAGAGCCTGGGAATAGCATCCTGGCTGCACTGTCCCTAAGAACTCCAACTGGCATGGTGAAATGCAGCAGACAGGCATTGCCATATGCAAGCCTGTGCTGGAGACCCTCACCCCTCCACCTTTCTGCATATCTGTGGTTTGGAGTGTTGCAGATGGCCTGGTGGGAGACGCCTTTAGTGACTTGTGTTAGGATCTGGGTTGTCCCTGGTTCTTGTTGGGCCAGGATCCAGAGTGAGGGAGAAGAGATGAAAGGAGGCTGAACTACAACCGGACCTGAATGCTGAGCTGTTTTCACAGGGCCTGAAGAAGCCAAATGTGGAGGAAATCCGACATGCCAAGAACGCAGTGTTCAGCCCATCCATGTTTGGCAGTGCACTGCAGGAGGTGATGAGCATGCAGAAAGAGCGCTATCCTGACAGGCAGCTGCCCTGGGTACAGACGCGGCTCTCCGAGGAGGTGCTGGCACTCAACGGTGATCAGACGGAGGGCATCTTCAGGTGCCTTACCAACCCCAGATTGTGGGTGGGGAAAGGGAGCACAGGTGTGTGTTCACTATATATTTCTAATATCAGGAACCATAAAGCCTAGAGGCCATTTAGCCAAAAGGGACAAGACAGTGTTCCATCCAGAGGAGGCAAGTTGACTGTTACCCCCCAAAATAACAGCATGGCCAACCAGAGACAGCCAACAGAGGTCCAGAGGATACCAGCAAGGACATCACCTATGACAAGAGCCTTAGAGACGGCATGCAGCTGGCCAGGCAGCTCAGCATCACCAGTGCATCATCCTGTGTGAACAGGGATGTGAGAGACCGTGCAGTATCAACCATTGTAATGACTTGCCTGTCAGGATCAGGGATGCCCAGGGATCAGGGATGTCCCCAGAGGATAAGTAGGGAAGCCAAGGGCTGCAAGTTTAGGCTTTAGTGGCCTGCAGAGGGAGACAGCTACACAGAGAAGCCAGCAGAGTCCATGAAGGGAGAATGGCCCCAGGAGAATCCCACACCACTGACCCAAATGCATGGAGCAGGATGCCCCCAAAAGAGCAACAAGGTCCTAAGTCACCCCACCCTACATGAGAGAATCAGGTTGGTGGGACCTTGAAGCTTTCTGCCACTCCAAACTCCAGCACTAGAGCGAGATGATTTCCTCTAGTCTGAGTCTTGGCTATACTCTCTAGGGTCCCTGGTGACATTGATGAGGTGAATGCCCTGAAGTTGCAGGTGGATCAGTGGAAGGTACCTACAGGCCTGGAGGACCCCCACGTCCCTGGTGAGCCCCAGATATACTTAACAGCTGGGCAGGTGTTGGCCTGCATGCGTTTCCCAGAAAGTAGATCACCATTCAGGCCAGGGTCCCTGTCCAGTCATCCACCCCAGGATCACCCTGTGGCCCTGTCCCTCTTTCCTTCTGTGGCTACATCTCACCATCCTCTTTCACCCCCTGGAACCTATTTCTTAGTGAAGTGATGTCTCCCCATCATTTCTAGACATCCTCCCATCCACTGGACCTGTCAGTGTTCTTGGGCTACCCAGGGTTCTGCCCCTCCAGAGCAGCCCAGCCCACAGCTCCTGGGGCATTTTTAGACAGCTCCTTCTGAGCGTAACCCTTCTGAGAAATTCTATTTTGTAGTCATTGTGGACACACATCTATACACCAAGATTGATCCCAGGTTCTCCAGCAGCTAATGTCTCTGGGATCTGGGCTCAGTCTCAACAGCCTGCTTCACATAGTACACACACCCTATGTCTCTGGATGTGGTCTCTGGTGGATGCTTGGCTTAGGGGCCCCCAGACCAACACCATCTAAGTCACTCCCAACCTCAGCATCGCTGCTGAAGCTGTGGTATCGGGAGCTGGAGGAGCCCTTGATTCCTCACGAATTCTACGAACAATGCATTGCGCACTACGAGAGCCCGGAGGCTGCAGTGGCCGTGGTGCACGCGCTACCGCGCATCAACCGTATGGTGCTGTGCTACCTCATTCGCTTCCTCCAGGTACGCTTGCTCTGCACCTAATGCCACGCCAATGCCCACCTTTCACCCTACCCAAACCACCTTCCCCACCAACCCCTTAATAGCCACGCCCACCCTCCACTCTGCTCTCCTCCTCTCCCTACTCCGCTCCCCCCACTTAGGTGTTCGTGCAGCCAGCCAACGTAGCCATCACCAAAATGGACGTCAGCAACCTGGCCATGGTGATGGCACCCAACTGCCTGCGCTGTCAGTCGGATGACCCACGCGTCATCTTCGAGAACACGCGAAAGGAGATGTCCTTTCTGAGAGTGCTCATTCAGCATCTAGATACCAGCTTCATGGAAGGCGTGCTATAGCACGCGGGCAACGGACACCGGCCAGGGTGACACCCAGGGAGGTGGGAGGGAAGGCCCCAGTGGCGAGGCAGCATGCCAAGCCCCGCCAGACGCCCGCCCTGCCCCGCCCCCAGACCATTCTGGGCAAAGCAACCCGCCATATCTCGCGGCCAGTTCCTGCGGGCTCCAGCTCGCCCAGCCGACCGCAGGCCAGCCCCGAGAAGTGCCTTCTGTTAGCCGGAGCCGAGCGACACTGCCCTCCTGGTCGGCCGAAGCACATGCCGCGTTGCTCAGGGCAACACGACCTCGTCCCCTCTCCAGGGCAGTCTGCCACCAAGGCACTCGCCCTGATCCCTCCTACCCTAGTCTAGGGGCCTCTAGCTGGGGCCTGAAGGAGACTGAGAGGCACTCTAGAGAGCTGTGCTGTGCTAGCCACCGCTAGGACACGGTCCTGATGGCCCAAGGTCTTTGTGCAAGGGAAGACCCCACACCAAAGCCCTGTGGGGTGGGGCCAGGGCTAGGTAGGCGTTCTTGGGGTGGGTGGGGGAGGGCGAGAGGTTTTTGTTTGTTTGTTTTGGGGGGGTTGTTTTTGGTGTGAATCCAGAATCTAACCCGCACCCAGCCTACTTGTGTATAAAGATATAAATAGAACGACAGATGTCAGAACTAAGTTTGCTAAGGACATAGTTTTAACCAGATACTATTTATCTCTTGAACTGCCATTGCCGTCCTCGCGCTGAGCAAGTTAGCACCACCTTTTGACCTCGCGGCCTCTGACCAAACTACACCCGGGCGGCGTGCAGATGGGACCTGGACTCGTCCGCGTTTTCCATTCTGGAATCTGACTTCCAACAGTTGTCAAACTTCATTTCTCCCGTTTATATATATATATATATATATTTTTAGAGTTGATTTTATTTATTAAAAAACAAAAGTCCAGCCCTGCCGAGGCCTGCAGCCCTCTGGGGCGGCCGCAGGCGCTCCCTCCGACGTGTGGACAGAGGCAACAGCGCTCCGTGTGAATAAAGTTCAAATGCACACTCTGGTTGCCTGTGCCTCGGGTTACTTCGGGTGCGGTGAACGGTAGGGGGCGGGTTCCACACAGCGTGCTTCCGGGGGTGGGGCGCCCCGCCGAGCACGTGCTGCCGGCGGAACCCAAAGCACCAGGCGCAGCGCCGACTGTGTGACCTGTTTCCGGTGTGGAAGGATGTGGCCGCCTTGCAGGTCACTGCGTAACTTGGCTCTAGCCTTGGCGAGATCGCAGGGAGCTCGGGCCTGCAGTGGGGACGAACGTGTCTCCTACACACAGGGCCAAAGCCCGGAGCCCAGAACCCGCGAGTATTTCTACTACGTGGATCACCAGGGCCAGGTGTGCCTGGCGCGTGCCAGGGAGGAGTCCTGAGGGAGCTGCCTCGGGCGGGGAAGAGTTCTAGGGCCGAAACCTAGGGATAGGTGCTCCGTGTGGTGTTGGACCCGACTTTCAGAGCCCAGGCTGGGAGCCGGGAAGCCCAGAGTCTGCCCCCTCCACGGCATCGCCATCCCGCCCCACCCCCAGCCTGCAAGCACCAATCCCAGAGCTGAAGGCTCGCGACTGCTGGAGCCCAGCGGCGGGCAAGCCTGCTTTTTAGAAAGGGGGGCAAGGGGGCCGCCGCGCGGGAAACCTGTATGTAGGCGTGAGCGAAGTCTGCGGGGCCCCCTCGAACACGGTACATAGAAAAAGCAAGAACAGCGACACAACACTGGGCTTGGGGCTTTCTGCTCAGGATTTACTGTCCACTGTCCCTTCTGTCCGCAGCTTTTCCTGGATGACTCCAAAATGAAGAACTTTATCACCTGCTTCAAAGGTATTGCTAGCTGCTCAGCTCCCTCAAGCCTCTCTCCCTCCGCCCTGCCAGGTCTCCAGCTCCCCCACTCCGCGGGCAGCCCCCAGCCCCAAGGGGGCCGGCAGTCTCACGCCAGTGCTGTGTGCCCCAGGGAGAGGAGCCTGTCTGGGGAGCTAGGTCACCAGCGAGAACAGTCGCGCCTTTTTCTTCCCACAGACCTGCAGTTCCTGGTCACTTTCTTCTCCCGGCTGAGACCTAACCACAGTGGGCGCTATGAGGCTTCCTTCCCCTTCCTCTCTCTCTGCGGCAGAGAGCGTAACTTCCTGCGCTGTGAAGACCGGCCCGTGGTCTTCACGCACCTGCTGGCCCCCGACAGCGAGTCCCCTCGCCTCTCCTACTGCGGCGGCGGCGAGGCCCTGGCCATCCCCTTTGAGCCGGCTCGCTTGCTACCCCTGGCGGCGAACGGGCGCCTGTACCACCCGGCACCGGAGCGCGCAGGCGGCGTTGGCCTAGTGCGCTGGGCCCTGGCCTTCGAGCTCAGCGCCTGCTTCGAGTATGGACCTGAATCACCCACGGTCCCCTCTCACGTGCACTGGCAAGGTCGCCGAATCGCCCTAACTATGGATCTGGCCCCGCTGCTGCTCGCTGCCCCGCCGCCCTGAGCCTTCAGCCGGGGCTGGGTGGGGAGGGTTAGGGCAAACACTGGGCTTCGTAGTATTCGCAGGTTACCCCTCGGTCCCAGACTTCCAGGTTGACCCAAATGTCCCGTCACCTGCACGCTGGTGACTGCGCGTGCGTGCGCGCAGAGGCGTGCCTTGGGCCTTGTTAGGTTGGCGCTGTCCAAGGTTCTGGTGCGGCCCCTTTATTCTCGGTCTCTACAGCGGTCCCCTCTCCGCCACCTCTAACCCTTACAACCGGTCTTGCATCCCACGGATTGGCCTGCTCTGGTCACGTCAAGCTGGGCGGCAGGCGCAAGGCGCTCATGGGCCGGTGCGCGTGCGCGCCCACCCCCATCCCCCGCCGCTTCTCCAGTCTAGCAGCCGCCAGCACCGTGCACCGCGGGGAGTCGCTCGCCACTGGAGCAGGTGAGGGGGGGGTTCCTGGCCCAAGGTCACCAGGCTTGGGGGCGGGATCGGGACCCTTTAGGTTCTGACTACTCCAAGGAAAGGTCAGGCTCTTTGGCAGCGGGGAGGGGGATGGAAACCACGCCCTCTGTGAGCAGGCTCGGACCCACTGGAGCGGGAGGGGTAGGTTAGGGGAGGTAGTGCTGGTTTAAAGCGCCTGATCTCAAGGGCTGCCAGAGACCTCAGCTGGGGCTTCGCGCTGCGCCCGAGGGAGGACACAGGGCTCCTCTCCATCCACCCTCTTCCCGCCTAGATGAGCCCTCAGGAGACTGACGCCCCACTCCTTCTGCCTAGGATTAGGGGTTCGTGTCCTGACAAAAGGATTTCTGGGCTTATCTAGTAAGGGGCCCTCATTCCTGTCGTGGCTGTCTTGCACTGATGCACATCTGGGCGACCACATGAGCAGCAGCTCTGATCCCTAGTGCACAGATCAAGGCTTTGCTACTGAAGGCTGGACAGATGCGCAAGGCCTGGAGCCAGGGACCAACCAGTCATTCGTGCTCCAGGAAATTAAAGCCAGAAGCCTAGCAAACGTCCCAGCTTCTTGGGGCTCCGCATGTCCTGAGATATCTAGGACCTGCCTTTGCCTGCGCCCAAGCTATTCCATTAAAACTCTACTGCTCTGCTGCCTCATCTCTATTGACTTTAAATGACCAAGTGACTTACAATTGGTGCAAAATTGAAACAAACACCAAGGCCACTTAGTACAGTTCAACTTGACGCACAGCAAGGAGACCTAGAGAATAAGCAGGTGCCAAAACGGTAGACTGTGCCCAATGAGGAAAACAGTGGGCCCTTGCTCCTGTCCTCCGTAACTTTAGAAAAGCGGGTTTCTCTGCCTTGGCACTACCGTTAAAACTGAGCATTGCGCCTAGAACCCTCCCCTAGTCCTTCTGCGCCTAGGTCACAGATACTTTTGTAAACTACTGTAGAATGCCCTTCCCGATAGTTTCAGAGGTCACTGCTCCTGTATTCTACTTAGGAAGCTAGATACCCAGTTGGTACGATAGGAGTGTAACTCACTAGTATGTTGTGTGCTTAAGTCTGTGCTTAGTAATTAGGAGATACCGAGGTCAATTCCCAGAAGGAAGAGGGAAAGGGGGGGGAGCAGTTTGTGGCCTAAGGCTTCCTCCCGCATCCCAGCTAGGACATTCAAATACTCCAAAGATAGAGGCCCCCTGGAACCAGCTTGGGGGCGGGGCATAGGCTCTAGGCCTCTGAACTGATTCTCCTGTTTGGCTTATCCCTCAGTTCTCTAGAGGATTACCTGAGGAAGCTAGGCGTGACAGTGCACACCTGTTAATTTGCCTCTTGGGAGCATGAGCAATAGTATCTCAAGTTCAAGTGTAACACAGGCTATATGCAAGACTCTTGACTCAAAAAAAAAATTAGAAGTAGTGCTGGGTGGTGGTGGCGCACGCCTTTGATCCCAGCACTCAGGAAGCAGACGCAAGCGGATCTCTATGAGTTCAACGCCAGTCTGGGCCACAGAGCTAGTTCCGGGACAGTCAGTCCTGTTACACAGAGAAACCCTGACTCTAAGAAAATAAAATTAGAAGTAGCAGCCAGGTGTGGTGGATCAGCTCTTTAATCCCAGTACTAGAGAGGCAGAGGCAGATGGATCTCTATGAGTTCAAGGCCAGCCTGGTTTACATAGAGAGTTCCAAGACAGTCAGGGCCTTATAGAGAAAGACCCTGTGTCTCAAAGGGGTGGTGGTGGTTAAGAGCACTGGCTGCTCTTCCAGAAGACCCAGATTTGATTCCTAGCACATACATGCTCATAACCATCCTAACTCCAGTTCTAAGGGATCTGATGCCCATTAGACTTGAGGGCACCAGGCACGCATGAGATGCACACACATACATGCAGGTAATACTCATACACATAAAATAAGTAAATCTAAATGAAAATTTTTTTTTGAAAAAGAAAAAGTTAGAAGTAAGCTGGGCATAGTGACACAGGCCTTTAATGTCAGCACTCTGGGTTTGGAGGCCATTGTGGTCCACATAATGAATTCCAGGCCAACCAGAGAAACACACTAGACCCTATTTATTTAAAAGGAAATAAGCCATATGAGTTACCTGAGGAAAAATCCTAACTCTCAAGCTGTCCACCCACCTCCATCCCTACAACAGGAGGATCACGGGCTGCACCAAGCATCAACAATCATGACAAATGAACCTTAAGGAGGGGTCATTTGGTCAAGGTCGTATGGGGCCTTTGCTCTTGTGATGGGGCATAAACGTTTCTGCTCAGTGCTGAACTTTATGCTGGCGCCAGCAGCCACTGAGTGAGACCAGGGGGGCATGTCTGCCCAGAGCCTGCTCCTTTTGGCCGAGGTCTGGGTAGTTAGTCCCTGGGCTTGGCCAACCCAGGCAGGTCCCAAGCCTAAATTATGTACTGTTGCATCCGAGAGCCAAAGAGAGCCCATCATCTGGGTGAAGATGAACCCGTGTGGTGCCAGTGAAGAGCAGGACTGTGCAGGTGCAGGAGGAATGCTAGTGCTAGGCAGAGACCTTCAAGGAAGGATTCTCGGTTTGTTCTGTTTTACCTTTTAAAAACATTGTTTGCATGCATGGGTGGGAAGTGGAGGACCCTCAAGCCCGCGGAGGTCAGAAGGGATCTTTGTAGAGCCAATTCTCGTCTTCCGTCAGGCTTGCCCGGCCAGTGCCCTCACTTGTATAGCCGTCTCACCTGCCCTCGTACAAATTTTACCGAGAGAAGTTAGTTTTTTTTTTTTTTTAGAACAAAGTCTCACTATGGAGCCTTGATCCACCTAGAACTGTGTAGACCAGTGTGGCCTCAACTCAGAGAGATCCGCCTTCCTCTGCCTCCTGAGTGCGGTTTGTAACTTTTCAAAAGTTACACAAGAATTGTAAGTAGACTTCCATCCATGTTAATTGGTTGTTTCTTACTTTTGTATTTTGAGACAAAGTCTCACCACAGTTCAGCCAGACCGGCCTGGAGCATATTGCTTAGACCTATAACCTTGAATTCACAGCAATCCTGCTGCTTCAGCCTCCCCAATGTTGCGATTAAGAGCATGACCCACCATGCCTGGCGTTACATTTCTGCTCATGCGCGGGCTGGATAATGTTAGCACTGGCCTGCTAACCTGTTTCAGGAGGCGCATCCCATCAGGGTCCAGGCCTTGGGGAAGCCACAGCTTCCTGGTGGGGCTCTTCGGAAATGACCCCAGGGGCTCCCCCGGTGCTGCTTCTGCTGGGACTGCTGTTGCTGCCGCTGCTACCTGGATTCCCGCCCCGAGCCACTGGCTGTCCCGCTGCCTGCCGCTGCTACAGCGCCACTGTGGAGTGCGGCGCCCTACGGTTGCGTGTCGTCCCACCGGGAATCCCCCCAGGGACGCAGGTGGGCACTATGTGGGACTGGAGGGTCTTGGATTGGAGTAGTGTGTTACAAGTGCCCACCGCAATGGAAAAGATTGTGTGAGCCTCAGAGGTGAGGTGGAAGGTCACTAGGGTGCTGAGGTAGGCAAGTGGGATGGGTCACGCCACGGGAGTGGGACATGCCCCACAGTGAAGTAATCCTCTCGTCCCCACAACCTTCAGACGCTGTTTCTGCAAGACAACAGCATCGCGCACCTGGAGCAAGGCGCCCTGGCGCCTCTCGCTGCCCTGCGCCACCTCTACCTGCACAACAATACCCTGCGGGCGCTGGAGTCGGGTGCCTTCCGCGCACAGCCGCGCCTGCTTGAACTGGCGCTCACCGGCAACCGGCTTCGGGGATTGCGAGGCAGTGCATTTCTGGGCTTGGTCCAGCTACGCGTGCTTTACCTGGCTGGAAACCAGCTGGCAAAGCTGCTGGATTTCACCTTCTTGCACCTGCCGGTGAGCGACAACTGCCCTAAGTGCAGGATCTTGCTGTGATGTCAATAAACGCACTACTGGTGGGAGTGGTTGGGGAGAGAAGTCAATATGGTCGAGCTTCCCAGGGCCCTTTTGCCTGACGATCTGCTGTCCCTACTTCAGCGACTGCAGGAGCTGCATCTTCAAGAAAACAGCATTGAGTTACTGGAGGACCAGGCCCTGGCTGGGCTTTCCTCCTTGGCCCTGCTGGACCTCAGCAGGAACCAACTGGGCACCATCAGCAGAGAGGCCCTGCAGCCTCTGAGCAGCCTACAAGTGCTGCGCCTCACAGGTAACTCTTCCTTTGGCCAGGGTCTCTTCTAGCACCAGTTGGGAGAAGCAGGCTCAGGTATACAGGAGGTTCCTATTGTCAGCTATGGTAGGAACAGAGAACATTCCACACTGTGGCCACATCAGCCCGGGGAGTTCTCAGGCAGAGCCAGGTTCTTAACTTCACTGCAGAAAAGAATTCAGAATAAGCCAAGATGTAACTGAGTTGGAGTTTATTAAAGGGGACGTTAACATCTGGTTTTGATGGCTTTGGAAATTACATCTCAAAGGATGGTTAAAGAGCCTAAGTGAGGTGGGTATGGTGGCGTTCGCCTTTAGTCCCAGCACTCGGGAGACAGAGACAAAAGGATCTCTGAGTTCAAGGCTACCCTGGTATGCAAATCAAGTTCCAGGACAGGCAGGGCTACATAGAGAAACCCTGTCTGGAAAACAATCAAAACCTAAGCGAGATCACAGGGTGGTTCCTCTGCATTGGATGGGTTACAGTTGATAGGGCAAACCCCTAGGAAGCAAGGGTTGCAAGGGAAGATGGCCTTACTGTAAACAAAGGTTTCGTCCTGTGATTCCCCCAGAAATTACCTACAAAAGGAGTAAGATCATTCCTGAAGATCATATTTATATGTGCTTAGGGCCTTAAGCATGGCTCGCCGCCATCTAACATTCTTCTATATTTAAAAGGGGTAAGATCATTCCTGAAGATCATATTTGTATGTGTTTAGGCCTTAAGCATGGCTCGCCGCCATTCTAACATTCTTCTACATTTAAAAGGGTGCTGTTATGTTGCCAGTCCTCGAACTAAGGTTAATCGTGCTGTAATCTCCCCTGGTGAGCTCAGCCTCCCTTTCTGGGTCCCTGTAATTCTCCCTTTGTGTCTCGCTTCACTATGGCAACCCTGAACACCTCAACCTTGGTAAGGGACCACAGGGGAGAGCTGGTAGGGTACCAGCTCATGCACCCGGGTAAGGAGGACAAGTACCAGTTCCACAGAGTTACTTCACAGAGCTGAGGCCATGGCAGCTTCTAATCAGAGCTGGCCGGCAGAAACTGGAGAGTGCCTTGACAACAGGGTCTCAATGATGCTGGAATATGGCAAGGACGTGGAGACTTGCAATGGGACATCAGAGAAGTGGATGCACTTTTGGGAACTGGGGTCACACACACTCCTAGGAACTTGGACTGAGGGAAGAGGTGGTAAGGGTCTGGGACTCCATAGGTATCTGTTAAGAGGTTGAAAAGGGCTTCTGTCTGCATCAGCAGAACCATCTATCTACCTAGGCTGTGTTCTACTCTACACAGAGAACCCGTGGCGATGTGACTGTGCCCTTCACTGGCTGGGCTCTTGGATCAAAGAGGGGGGCCGCCGGCTGCTGAGCTCCAGAGACAAGAAGATCACATGTGCAGAGCCCCCACGCCTGGCGCTTCAGAGTCTACTAGAAGTATCTGGTGGCAGCCTCATCTGCATTCCTCCCTCTGTGAACGTGGAGCCCCCGGAGCTCACAGCTAACCTGGGGGAGGACCTGCAGGTAGCCTGCCAGGCATCGGGATACCCACAGCCCCTGGTGGTCTGGAGAAAGGTGCCCCAGCCTCGCGATGGCAAACCTCAAGCCCAAGCCCAGCTGGAAGGTGGGACATCAGGCCTGGGTGGGCATGCGACCCGTGACACCGGCAGCGGCATGCTCTTCCTCACCAACATCACACTGGCTCACGCCGGCAAGTACGAATGCGAGGCCGCCAATGCTGGCGGCAAAGCGCGTGTGCACTTCCATCTCCTGGTCAACGCGTCCAAGCAGCAGTCACAGCAGCCACCCGCCCCGCAGGCCCCGGCTACACGCCCTGTGGGACACGAGCCCCGGCACGAGGCGGGTAGCATGGCCTTCCGCGCCCTGGGCCTAGCAACGCAGACAGCGATCGCGGCAGCCATCGCGCTGCTGGCGCTCACTGCGCTGTTGTTGGCTGCCATGATCTGCCGACGACGACGCCGGCGGAAAAAGGTGCCTGCGCCGCCGGGCGAAGGCACACTGTTCGTCAACGACTATTCAGACGGGCCTTGCACCTTTGCGCAGCTCGAGGAACTCCGTGATGAACGAGGGCACGAGATGTTCGTCATCGACCGTTCCAAGCCCCTGTTCGCTGAGGTACCGCCTGAGGAGGCACCGGAACAAAACCCTCCCGAAGGGCTCATGTCTGGGCTATGCCTCCCTCCACGTGTCGCCTATGAGATCCATTGCTAAGCCCGCCGCGCGTGTCAATGACGTGAGCACCGGGGATTGGCCGGTGCAGCCCCGCACCTGCTCACTAGTAAAGTTGAAGCCGCGCAACAGTTGCGCTGTGTGTTGGAGCCTTCAGGTCGGGAGTCGTGCTACAGCGCTGTGTTGGGGTCGTCAGGTGGGAATCGTGGGTCTGTGAGTGTCAGGGGCCGTGGATAAGGTGTTCCCAGCTGCCAGCTCTGGCGGCTCACCATGGCTTGGAACGTAGGAATAGGGGATAACCTAGAGAGGAATCCAATTAGGACACATACACACATACACACACCCCAAAGAAACAAAACAAAACAAACAAAAACATGAATTCAAGTTCCAGATACTGCACGTTTGTACCTTGCTCACACCCTACAGAGCCAGGTAATAGGGTACCTCAGATGGCAGGCAGGATGCGCAGCATGAGGCCCCAGACTGCATGGGTACTCCCAAGACTACCTGAAGTCGACCATCCTAACATCTACCCCAGTGCGCTGCACTCCTAAGGGCACAGGATGTGCCCAGGGACTGCTGTTTTCTGCAGAGGGGGCACTCCAGGCAGTCAGGTGCCGCCATTCCGAGTAGGGGAGTGCCATCCTGAGATAGCAATAGTCAGACATCTACTGGGAGCAGATACAAAGCACGGAGACTGGAGGTAAGCCCCGTGGACTAGGAAAGCCTCTGAGTCAGGCCTCCAGCGGAGTCTCACAGGCCCCTCATCAAGACCCTAGCGATCAGAGGCGGAAATAGTCCGCAGCCAGGCGCCCGTAGATGTCAGTAGTCCAGAGTACGTGGGCACGGCCTGAAGCTAACAGCAGCTGGTGCAACTCAGCTTCTACACGGGCAAACTTCTCCTCATTGATGGAGGCTTCCAGAAGGACAGAGGCAGGTGGTGGCCAAGGAAGGCCTTCATAGCAATCCACAGGGAAGGGGTGCACCACAGTGCGTAGCTCAGCCTGTACCACAGAGTCACGGAGCAGCTCTTTAAGTCCGGCCATAGACAAAGGGTTGCCATAGAGACCAAGGTAGCGCAGACTGGCACATCGAGTCAGGGTGGGCAGTGTGGCCAACAGCTGGGCATCAGCAAGCTGACACTCAGTCAGCTCGAGATGCAGCAATGTGGCTGCGGCGGCCTGCAGCAGTTCCTGGAAGGGGATCAACTGGTTGCCCGACAAGTCATTGCCACTGAGATCCAGCTTCTTGAGGTGGGCAGCATGAGAGCTCTGAGCCAAGAAGCGCAGGTCCTCGGGCAGCAGTGCGCAGAAGGCCAGCTCTAGGCTCTCCAGGGGGCTCTGCAGGGTGCTGCAGGGACAAGGGGTTACAGAAGGGTCATGGGCGGGTAGGCCAAGGGGGTCCTCATACAGAGAAGGGACAGAGCCATGGTGGGGACCACTCACCTGAGCAGCTGATCCAGCCGGCCTGAAAGGAGAGAGGAGCCCATGCTGAGCTCCCGAAGGCAGATAAAGCGGCCCATTTGCGCCAGAAAGTAGCGAAAGTTGTCCTCGCCATCCACAGAAGGCTGCCTCGAGTCCCCGTGCACATAGTGCAGCCTCAGGCTGGCTAGGTGCTGAAAGCGGGCCACGTGTGGGATAATGACAGACAGGCCACGCAAGCCCAGGTTATTGAAGCGCAGGTCTATCCGGCGCAGACAGCCTGCATCTAGAAGCTGCAGCAGGGCTACAGTGTTGCGCATGGGCAGATCCTCAGCCCGGAGGTCGCGGCAGCAGAGCCGCAGGGGGCTGTCCACACTACTTTGGAGGGCCTCACGAAGGAATGTGTAGGAAGCCCGGTTCACCCGAAGGTCTACACGAACTTCCACGGGGACCAGGGACAGCCCCGGCTCAGCAGTCCCACCCTGCTGCTGGGCAATGCACGTTCTGGCGACGGCGGCTGTGCAGTCCCACATGCTCATGGTTCCAGGATCCTGCTCCACGCCATCATCCAGAAGACCAGTCATATCCAGCACGCGCAACACATGTTTCCTGGGAACAAGGATGGCCAGAGGCAGGGAATGAGGGGGCAAGGCCTACCTTCCTCCCAGCCGCCTTGTACCAAAGCAACAAATACGGCTATTCCCACCCTAAGCTCCTTCTCACCTCAGGACCACCAACTCAGTTAATCTTTTCTGTACTCCTAGCCTGTGGGCCCCTCAGACAAATGCGTACCTGCAAAGGGGCTGCGTGCCAGCCTCTTTTCCTGGAGTGTGAAGCCGGGCAGTCAACCCCAAGATCACAGCCTGCATGCTTTCTGTGCTGAGCCGCTCCTGCAGCAGGGTGCGGCTGCAGTGGGCACACTCCTGCAGCAGCTGCTGGAAACTCAGTAGTGGGAAGGGCCATGTGTGCACCAGCTCACGCAGCACAACCGTCTTCTTGTCCATGAAGGCCACCTTGAACAGCAGGGGGAAGAGCTCCCGGGGCAGCAGGGGCAGGGCTTGGCAGGCAGCTGGCTGGCGCTGAAGCACCTGCCGTGTGCTGAGGAACACAAGCGTGTGCATGGCGCTGGGCTGGGCAGACAGCCACCTGCCAGAGAGGGATCTTAATTAGGGAAGAGAAACCCCAGGCAAATCAAATCGGGCCACACCCTCTCCAAATTATCCGTGGTGCAAAAGCCCACCGCGCTATCTCACACAGAGTTGGCACTTCGTGGAAGGAGGTGCAAGAAGGAAATGCTTCTTTGTCTGGCTTGAGACAGGGTCTCACTTTGTAGCCTAGGCTTGTCTTGGACTTGTGGCAATCCTCCTGCCTCTTCTGGGATTACAAGCATGTGCCATCCTACCTGGCAGGGGTAATTTCTAGTAAGTTCCTAGGGGAAACCGAGCCGTCAAGCAGAACATAAAAGGTGGAGCACTGTCACTAACCTGCTCATTTACGTAGCCTTCTGGAAACAGCTGCTGCTCTGCGGGGCCCAGCATCGACATTTTAGGTCTCTCAAGTCACAAATGTGACTCAGGAATCCTTCCTCAAAAGTGAAATAAGGGCACTGGAGAGATGGCTCAGTTGTTAAGAGCACTGGCTGCTCTTCCAGGGTTCAATTCCCAGCACCCATGTGGCAGCTCACAAGCCAACACCCTCACACAGACATACATGCAAACAAAACACTAAGGCACATTAAAAAGTTGGGAGGTGGTGGTGCACCCCTTTAATCCCAGCATTTGGGAGGCAGAGACGGGTGGATCTCTTTGAGTTCGAGGCCAGCCTGGTCTACAGAGTGAGTTCCAGGACAGACTCCAAAGCTACAGAGAAACCCTGCTTCGAAAAACTACAATAAATAAATAAACAAACAAATAAATCAGGGCTTGTCATGGAGTTAGTTACACCTTCAATTTCAGCACCAAAGGAAGCAAGAGGCCTGTGGATCTTGGTGAGTTCAAGGTCCACCTAATCTATTTATCCATACACAATTGCATCCTATCTTCAAAAATAAAAGGAAGGGAGGGACTGGGGAATAACTCTGTACAGTGCTTGCCAAACAAAAGTGAGGACCAAACTTCAGATCCCAGACCTGTGTAAAAACAGCCAGAACTGGAGTCAGCAGAAAATAGGATGATCCCTGGAGACCACTGGCTGCCCCAATGCTTGAGTTTTAACAGGTTTGGGTGTTTGTTCATTTGTTTGTAAGATTGGGGGTAAAGAAATGGCTCAGGGGTTAAGAACATTTACTGATCTCGCAAAAGGCCCAGGTTTGGTTTCCAGAACCCACGTGGTATGTCATGGCCACCTGAAACTCCAGTTCCAAGGGACCTCACGGGGATGCCTTTTCCTGGACTCACAGGGCTCCTTATGCACACGGCGCACGCACATATACTCAGACACAGACGTACGAAAAAGTAAAATAAACCCTGGGCCTCTCTTCCCATCAATACAATGACAGGAGAATTCCCACCGAGCCAGCAGCCACAGCCTAACCCTCCATAAGGCGTGCCCTTGGATTTAAGGAAATCTAAGCACAGCTTCTAAGTGCCAGAACTAGTTTTCCAAAAAGGATCCTGAGCATAGATGCTGTGAACCTATGAGATCAAGGCCGTTAAGTGTGAACTCCAGAAATAACGGTTTTCTAGGGTATAACCAGGCACAGAAATCCCTGAGGAAAAGTAACTCTCACCCTCTGTGGTCTTTGCCTCCTATTTGGGAGTCCCAACTTCACTGAGCAATCATTGCACAGAGAGACCACCAAGTCTTAAATTCACGGAATTCTGAAAGATCCAGGCAGAGGCCGTCAAAGCATTCCATGCAAAAGACCCCTGAGGTTGAAGGATTCCTGATACAGTCACCTTACCCTCAAAACCACATTACAGCCTTCACCCTGTAACCGACTGGAAAACTAAGACCTGCGCTTGCCCAGAACATGGGGTAGGGAGCAGAACGGCTGCAGAACCCCGGAGCTTTCTTACTTCTCACATCCTGAACAAGTCCTTAAGAGACAGGTCCCTGGGAAGCCCCGGACGACTATCCTCGATCTGGCTGTACCTTAGGGTAATCTAGCAAGGACTGTCTAGCGAGGACAAACCGATCGAGCACCTGTCATAAGAGGAAAGCAGTCGGCCTGGCCTCCAAGCAAAGATTGCTTCTGGGGGCATAATGACGCACACAGGAGAGAGCGGTCTCTGCGGTGAGACACATAGATGTGCACGCCCGGATCCTTCACGAATCAAGCTCGGAACCTCAACTAACCCGGACGAGCATGTCCCTGAAGATCCAGAACATCCTCACCCGTCCCTAGGTCGCCCTGCGCTTGCGGGGCTCACCCGGGTCCATCCCCGCTCAGCGGCACCTCCCGAGAATCCGCTGCAGCCGGGGCCTTCAAGAGCCAGGCCCTGTCGGCCCGGCAGTCCAAGTGCCGTGACCCTTAACAGGGGCCGTCTCTTCGCCGGGCTCGGATCCCAGCCCAGCGGCCCCAAATCATGCGCTCATCCGACCCCACCACCAAGGTCTCCAGCCCCTCCGCTAGCCTCGCCCAGAGCCGCGCAGCAGTGGCGCGCCGAGATGACGTAACACGATAGGGGCCGCCCCCCAGGGCTCAGCGAATTGGCCGCCCGGCCTGGCGTCGCCCGCCGCCAGCTCCCATTGGCTCAGAACGACACTTCCCAGCGGCGGCGGGAGATTCCCAAGACTCAGGATCTGACTGCCATGGAACGGCTTGCGAGCGTTCGCGCGCGGCTGCAGGAGTGGGAACGCGCTTTCGCACGGCTGCACGGGAGACGGCCAGCGCAGGTGAGGTGGGGTTGGGGGCACGGACAGGGCGGTGAGTGGGGACCCAGGCGCAGCCTGTGGCTGACGAGCTTCTCTCCCAGGAGGACGTGGAGGCGGCCCCAGAGGAGACCCGCGGTGAGCGCTGGGCTGGCGGGCCTGGGACGGGGCTAAGGTTAGTAGGTGAGCCCTGACCCCCGACCCCTGCCTTCTCAGCGCTCTACCGTGAGTACCGTACCCTAAAGCATGCAGTGCGCCAGGCTGGCGACGGACACCGCAGCCTAGAGCAGTCTCCCGCCGAGGCAGCTGAGGAGGTATACTGGCCCTTGATCCCAGTCAACGTTGTGTATGGTCAAACGGCTGGAGCCAAGAGCTATTACAGCCATGCTTCCGTGGAGCCCACAAGTTTGGTGGCCAGGCCCTCCCATAGGGGTTAAGGGGAAGCTTTGGAGGTACTTCTGTGCCCATATCACCTTTTAACGTGGTCTAGTCCGCTACTGTCTACTGCAGGCACAGGAGCCAAGCTGCTGGGGTCCCCACCTGAATCGAGCTGCAACCCAGAACACACAGCCTATTCCCAGGCAGGGCCCACTGAATTCAGTACAAGACTATGGGGAAAGGCTCAAAGCCAATCTGAAAAAAGCAAAGCTACAGGTAAGAAGTGGAGGTGAACCCAGAACTGCCTTTGGCTCCGGGGTGATTTGCCAGGGCCCTTTTGCGTCCACCCTTCTTTACAGCGCACATACACGCTCACGCGTGCACACACACACATGCTCTTGCAGTAAGTGGGACTCGACTCCTAAGGTGCTCACAGGGACCTCACTGTCAGCTTCTTGTCTATCCCAAACTTCTGCAGAGCCCAGGGTCCTGAGATCCTACTTGCTGTTCTATCTTCCCCAACCTAGACTAAGCCAACCCTGAGCCGAAAACTCCAGCCTCAGAAGAGATCTTTGTCCATGGTGACCACCCTAAGGCCACCAGGCCCAAGGACCTGTCCAGATGAAACCAATGACGTACTTCCCCGACTTCCTGAGCCCCAGCCAAGGCTAGGCCAGCTCCAACAGCTTCAGGCATCCCTGAGCCTGCGGCTGAGTTCCCTAGACCCTGGCTGGTTAGAGCGGTGTCACGCCAGAGTTTCCAACCTTCTAGAGGTTCCCAATGCCTGTGGGCTTGACCTGGATGCAAAGGAGTCACAACCTCAGAAGTCAGGCAAGGCAAATGTCCTTGATCCTGGTATTCCAGAAAAAAAGTCACAGAGCTCCAATGCCCTAGCCCTACAGCTTCCCAGCCCCACATCCAGCAACGATGAAGACAGGAAATGGAATGAACATTCTGAGGACTTTGCACAAGTCCGGAACAGCAGCCCAGCAGGACAGCTATCTGAGGGAGCCAGGACTACAGCACATGAGAAAGAGCCTCCAGGAAAACCTGCTCCTCAGCCCTGCTCCTCAAAGCAGGCCAAGACAGAGAAGGCCAAGGGCACAGCCCGCCTCCACATCTCTCCTCGACCAGCTTCCCTGGACAGGGGGAACTATGTTCGACTCAACATGAAACAGAAGAGCTATGTGCGAGTTGGGGCCAGTCGAGGCAGGCTTCTCCGGAAGCAGGTGAGACGTGCTGAATGGAGCAGGCCGGCCTTTCCTCTCCTCCCATCTCCCTCTTGAGTAGTCCCTGTGGGCTTCCCCAGGTATGGAAGCAAAAGTGGAAGAAGAAAAGGGAGCAGTTTGGGGGAAGTGGACCCAGAGCCACAGCGAAGGACACTTGTTTCCGGTGCGGGCAGTTTGGGCACTGGGCATCGCAGTGCTCCCAGCCAGGTAAACCTCTGCCATGAGTGCTGGGTCATTTATCTGTCAGGAAGGGGGGCTAGAGAATTACTTATGCAAACAGAAGGCTCCACCAGCTCTTAACTCTGCTCCAGGCTCCACCTTGACCTTCCAGGAGGATGGTGGCAGGGAAGACAAACAGCCCGTTTCTACTTTGGAAGAAGTAGCACAGACGACAGCCTCTCCTTCCTGTCCCCTCTCTGGTGAGGGGGAAGGGGTGGATGTGACCAGAGGCCATTGGGCCAGGATGGTCTGTGGATTCTGGTGCCCCCACATCACCCTTTTGCCTATCCAAGCAGGTCAGGACACAGAACCCGATGGGCCAAAGCTACAGATGCCCTGTCCTCCCTGCCCAGTGTTGCCCCTCTACCCCCCAGGGCTCCCGGGGCAGGCAGCAGGTGAGTGAAACTTAATGGTCCAGAGTCTTTCCCAACACATGTCTTAGTTGCTGTTCTATGCTGTGAAGAGACACCATGACCAGGGCAACTCTTAGAAAAGGAAGCATTGAATTGGGACTTGCATACCATCTCAGCAGCTTAGTCTGTTATCTTGGTGGGAAGCAGAAAGGCAGACATGGTGCTGGAGAAGTGGCTGAGAGCTTTGCATCCTGATCGGCAGGCAGAGAGACAGACAGAGACACTTTACCTCTCCTGGATTGTTGAAATCCTCAAAGCCAACACCCAATGACACACTTTTTCTTTCTTTTCTTTTTTT
>LOJH01002661.1:25208-41897 GCA_001685095.1 Ellobius talpinus
GAGATCCACCTGCCTCTGCCTCCGAGTGCTGGGATTAAAGGCGTGTGCCACCACTGCCCAGCTGACACACTTTTTCTAACAAGGCCATACCTCCTAATTCTTCCCAAATGGTTCACCAGATAGGAACTAAGCATGCAAATACATGAGCCTATGGGGGGGCCTGTAGGGGCCATTCTCATTCAAACCACAATTTATGTCCACAGAAACCCCTGCTGAGGTATTCCAGGCCCTACAGCAGCTAGGGCACCAAGCCTTCCGCCCTGGTCAAGAACGTGCAGTCATGCGGATTCTTTCTGGTAGGTGTGACTGCCTAGGAATTGTACCAAGCTGTGTCTGGCAAATTGAGCCTTATAGCTGCCTCTTGTCCTGTCCAGGCATCTCCACTCTGTTGGTGTTGCCCACGGGTGCTGGCAAGTCTCTGTGTTACCAGCTTCCTGCACTGCTGTATGCCCAGCGTAGCCCCTGCCTCACACTGGTAGTCTCTCCTCTCCTATCACTCATGGATGACCAGGTATATGGACAGGCTTAGTACCTTGAAAGTCTGAAAACTGACACCTCTGATGCCATTGGATGCTTCTTGTTTCCTGAACACACCAGTGGCCAGCCGACCTTCCTAAGAGTAGCACAGCCTAGTGCCCAATGTTCTCACCTAATTCCTTATCTCCAGGGTGCGCAGGTCCATAGGTGGCCAGCTCTGAACTTTTTCTACCAGGACCCAGCATCTGGTGCTTTTCCTTCCAGAGGGTTGAGTGGCTCCGAGAGAATGAATGTAGGGGCAGAGACTGGGCTGGGCTGTGACAGCATTGCATTCACAGGTGTCTGGCCTGCCTCCATGTCTGAAGGCAGCCTGCCTCCACTCAGGTATGACCAAGAAACAGCGAGAATCTGTCTTGAAAAAGGTCAGGAGGGCCCCGTGGATGGGTGGTAGTGGGCATTCCGCTGGGCAGTGTCCATAGCCCTCTTCCCTTCAGGTAAAGGCAGCACAGGTGCATGTGCTGATTGTGTCCCCTGAGGCCTTGGTCAGGTGTGGGACTAAGGGCCCTGCCAGCCTCCCCGATGCCTCTCAGCTGCCTCCAGTTGCCTTCGCCTGCATTGACGAGGTCCACTGCCTGTCTCAGTGGTCACACAACTTCCGGCCCTGCTACCTGCGTGTTTGCAAAGTGAGCTTTTGTTGGGGTCAGGGTGGAGGTGGACTGGGACCCAGGTGGGCTAAGTGACTCAGCACTGTCCCTGGTTCAGGTCCTTCGGGAGCGTATGGGTGCCCGCTGCTTTCTGGGTCTCACAGCCACGGCCACACGGAGCACTGCACGCGACGTGGCCCAGCACCTGGGCATAGTGGAAGAGCTTGAGCTCAGTGGATTGGCCTCCATCCCTGCCAATCTGCACCTCTCCGTGTCCATGGACCGAGATTCAGACCAGGTAGTTATGTGCATCCCAGGGGCCCCAGCAGACGCCCATGACCTGCCATGTTAATCGTTCTTTATTGCCAGGCTCTGGTGACACTGCTGCAGGGTGACCGTTTTCGTACCCTGGATTCTATTATCATTTACTGCCATCGACAAAAGGATACAGAACGGGTGGCTGCACTCCTCCGGACCTGCCTGTCCATGGTGAGAGATCCAAGGCCCAGAGGTAGGCATGTGTAGGGCTTGGCCCCTAGGGACCCTTTCTTCTGCATGCCTGCTCGGTCCCATCAACCATTTGTATACCTTCTCTAAAGGTTGCGGCCCTGAGGCTGTTGCTGAAGCATACCATGCTGGCATGTGCAGCCAGGAACGGCGACGAGTGCAACAGGCCTTCATGCAGGGCCACCTGCGGGTGGTAGTGGCCACAGTAGCCTTTGGGATGGGGCTGGACCTGCCAGATGTTCGGGCTGTGCTACACCTGGGACTGCCTCCAAACTTCGAGAGCTATGTGCAAGCGATCGGTCGTGCAGGACGTGATGGGAAGCCTGCCCATTGTCACCTGTTCCTGCAGCCACAGGTTGGTATCCCGTCTCCCCAGGGGTTACGCTCTTCCTATGCCATGCCACTTTGGTCCCAGCTGCAATCCTGTTTTCCTTGCAGCTGCCACTCTAGCCCCAAACTGTATGCACATGACTGTCTCAATGCAGGGTGAAGACCTTTGGGAACTGCGCAGACACGCCCATGCTGATGGCACTGACTTCCTGGCTATAAAGAAGCTGGTGCAGCGTGTCTTCCCACCCTGTACATGCACCCGGAGGCACAATGGCCAACAAACACACCCTGTATTGGGACAGGCCTGCCAAGGCCATAAGCGGGCACTCCCAGTGCAGTCTACAGTACAGGCTCTGGACATGACAGAGGAGGGTAAGGAGCCAAGAAGATACGGGGTACAGGGAGAGGCTATCAACAGCCTCTGAGCCTCCCTCTGCCTCTAGCTATTGAGACTCTGCTGTGCTATCTGGAACTACACCCTCGGCATTGGCTGGAGCTGCTGCCTTATACCTATGCCCACTGCCGTCTGCACTGCCCTGGGGGCCGTGCCCAGCTGCAAGCTCTGGCCCACAGGTAAGCATCTCTCACCTCCGGCTAAGGATGAAGAAAAAGAACTGGAGCTGCTGGCCACATACTCCTTTGTCCCCTGGGCACAGGTGTCCCCCTTTGGCTGCATGCTGGGCCAAGTGGCCACCTAAAGACACAAGTCGGGGCAGCAGCTCCTTAGAGTTTGACATGGTGGAGCTGGCAGACTCGATGGGCTGGGAGCTGGTCTCTGTGCGGCAGGCTCTCCACCAGCTACAGTGGGACCAAGTACCAAAGAAAGGTATGCCCATCCCTCCCTCAGTCTAGCTTGTGCTGGCCCCCTGGCCACCTCTGACTGACACACTTGCTGACAGGTGCACCACGGGGCACAGGGGTGCTTGTGGAGTTCAGCGAGTTGGCCTTTCACCTGCACAGTCCTGGTGACCTGACAGATGAGGACAAGGACCAGATCTGCGACTTCCTGTACAGCCGAGTCCAGGCTCGTGAACACAAGGCCCTGGCCCATCTATGCCAGATAGCTAAGGCCTTTCGCAGGTGGGAAGAAGGTAGGCAGAGCCCAGGCCACCCGCTCCGACTCCAGGGGCACTCTTGACAGGTTTGTCTCATCCCCAGTGTGGCCTTTCCCAGCTGTGGACCCTGCCTAGAGCAGTCGGATGAGGAGCGCAGCAGCCAGCTGAAGACCTTGCTCAGCCACTACTTTGAGGAAGAGGAAACTGTGAAGAGTGAGCAGGGTCCAGAGCCTGGGCAGAACCAGGTAAGTGCCACCCCTCTGAGGACGGGTGACTCCTAAAGCCAAGGATAATGACATGCCCATGTACAACCCAACCCCACAGCCCAACCCCTGCCTGGCTCAGGGTTTCTTGGGCTGCTTGGGGTGTGATTTAATGTGACAGATGCCATGGGGGCGCAGGGAAGGTCACATGCCATCCCCCCACAGCTTCAGGACTGGGAGGATCATATTCGCCGTGATATCCGTCAGCTCCTGTCCCTGCGGCCAGAGGAAAGGTTTTCAGGACGGGCTGTGGCCCGCATCTTCCATGGCATTGGTGAGGGCCACAGAGCTGCCTTAATTAGAGAGGAGTTGGTCACTAGAGCCGGCTGAGTCCTTAGGCCTACGTTTCTGCTCCATCATAGCAAGTCCCCGCTACCCAGCCCAGGTGTATGGGCAGGACCGGCGTTTCTGGAGAAAGTATCTACATCTAGACTTCCATGCCCTGATGCGCTTGGCTACAGAAGAGCTCCTGCTGAGCAGCCGATGACCGCCCTCCATGGAAGAGCTACATGGTGGAGGCATGAGGCAAGCCAGACTGGCCACTACACCGAGGGTGTCAGGTTCGTGTGCTATTGAGGCAATGACGTAGCCATCACTGACCGTTAGGCAAAACCAAAGTGCAAAATAAAAAGCAATTTTATGTCCTTTCTGACAACACAGTCCTCAGTTTGAGGACAGCTACATCTCGTGTGTTCCAGCCTTCCAGGCCATACATGGCAGTTCAGGTCAGGTTACTGGGTGCTAGGCTGAGATCCAGAATGGGCAGACCCGAGAGTACAAGGAAGGCAGCAAAGCAGAGACGTGGGCCCAGGCCATCAGCCAGCACTCCAGCCAGGGTACCCGGTAGCAGCTTGCCCAACAGTTCCAGAGTGGCCAGGAGGCTGTAATGTGTGGCCTGGGGGTGGATGTATAGATCAGGACCTAGTGGCTCCCTAGCCCTGCAGCCCCCGGGCATCCCTGCCCTGCCCTCTTACCTGCCGGGCTCTGGGTGCCAACTGGCTACAGTGCATCATCACAGTGAATGTGGCCGTGGTGACCACACCGCCCAGAAACTGCTGTAGACACAGGCTCAGCAAAGCTGCCCCTAGAAGAGCAAAGGTCAGTGGGGCCCCTGGCTCTTGCTCCCTCCCTCCTTCATCAAGGCTGACCTCTCACCTCTCATGATTGTACCAGGCTCCAGACTAGCCCCTGGGGTACTGAGGTAGAAAAGCAGAGCAGTCTGGCAGGCCAAACTCCCAAGGCGTAGCTGCAGCACTGACCTCAACAGGGAGAGAGGCTGCCTGGGGTGGGAATTGGGAGACTGAATATGGTAAGATTCCCTGGTGGAGATGAGGGTCACATTAGGGTTGGGGAGTGCTTACCAGTGCCTGGCCAGTAGAGCTCCCCCTAGAGAGGAGCCAGCAATGGAGCAGGTCATAGCGCCCAAGCCACTCCATAGCCCCAAGTCTGAGGCAGAAACACCATGGTCCAACAGGAGAAGTGGAAACAGGCTGCCAGCACCCTGCTCACCTACAGGAGACCATAAGCAAGGATGGTCCCCTTCTTCTTTCTCCCTTCCTGGGGCCTCAGTCCTCCAACCAGCCAGGCCCATGGGCCCCAGGTGTTAGAAAAAGCTGGGCCTTGAAGCCCAGCTAATTTGAAGCGCTATCAGTAACTAACACCCGTGGGCTGTGGCTGAAGCTGAGGGAAGACTGAGCTACAGAGCTCTGGGGAGGGCTGGGCTGGGCTGAGAGCTAAGTGGGTTTCGGGGCCCTAGGGAAGTTAGGGCTCCGAGCTTGACGTTGCCTAACTCAAAGACATACCCAGCTTGTAGGTGAGAACAAAGCCTGCTGTCCAGAGTGTCCCAGGCACGGCCAGCAAATCTTGTAGAAAATAGGACGTGTGGGGGGTATGCTCTGAGACCTGAGGCCAAGGCAGCTGTCCCAAGGCTGGTGCAGCCAAGGCTAAGGCAGCAGCCAGCCAGTAGATGGCAGCTAGGAGCAGAAAAAGCAATGGCCAAGAGAGGGTGGGGAAGAGGACCAACAGCCCGCCCCCTGCCAGTGCTGACCCCAGCTTGTAAGCCACCACCTGTACAGTGTTGCCAGGCCCCAGCTCCTTTGGCTCCAGGAGTTGCACAGCGACCGTGTCCAGAGCTACATCCTGCACTGCTGCACCCAGATTCAGCAGTAGTAGCAGCCCCATCATGATGTTGGGGAGTCCTGTCTGGCCAGCTTGCGGGGGCGGGAACACGACCAGCAGCCCACACACCAGGCCCAGGGACACTGTGCTGAGTGTTAACCAGACCTGAGGGGAGCCCCGCCTGTCCACCAGTGGCGCCCACGCCAGTTTGAACAGCCATGGTGCATACAATCCCTTGGTCAGGCCCACACGTGTCAGGGAGAGGCCATGGGCCCGCAGTAAAATGGGCAGCAAGCTGGACTGCAGTCCGTAGGGCAGACCCTGCACAAGATAGAGGCCGGCCAGCAGCAGCAGCTTCCCGTACATGTCCAGCTCAGGGTGGAATCAGACGGCTCAGCGGGGAAGGACAGGGTCTAGTCCATCTACTAGGCTCAGGGACAATCAAGCCAAGATCCCGAAGCGCACACTGGGGCCCCGAGATACCGGAAGTACCGAAGTTGGGAGAAAACACGGGAATAAACCTGATCTTGGTGGGCCTGCGCACAGCCCATGACTACCAGCATGCCTTGCGCGGGTCAGGCAAGGGAGGCGGGACTCCCTTGGCTGAAGGTGGAGCCAATTCCCTACTCATTCTGCATTATCGTCCTCAATTGGCCAAAAACCCCAGCGGCAAACGTCAAGCAGGCTACAGGTAACCTTCGCAGACTGCTCTGGCGCCCCTGGTGACAAACCTGGACGCAGCAGCCTGCTTCCCGTGTTCCCAGCCCCTGCGAGTGGCTGGGAAGGAAGCTGTGGTACAGGCTGGTCTCAAAAGTATCTCCCATTGTGCTCAATGGTTTCTAGATTCTTTCAGAAGCTCTTCTTGTTTTGCTTTTTTTCCAGACAGGGTTTCTCTGGGTAGCTCTGCTGTCCTGGAACTCACTCTGTAGCCCAGGCTGGCCTCAAACTTAGAGATCTGTCAGCCTCCCGAGTGCTGGGATTAAAGGCATATGCATTTCTAATCCTCGGCTCCCATGGAGGAGGCAGTACTCTGCTCCATGGTGCTTCTGGCGCTGTTCCCCATACCTTGCTATGACTGTGGCTTCAGAGCCTCTCAAGGCAGTGACCTCAAAAGCTGGAGTTTCGTGGGAAAGGTCAGGACCCAGTCAGCTACTGCCCATGATACCCCCTTCCCTTAGTGTTCAGTGAGGGTAGCAAGTCCAGCCCACATGATTCTGGCCCTGCAAGGAAGGCCCATGCCCAATCCCTTCCCTCTTCCCAGAACTGTGCCCTCCCAAGGCCACCATAAGACTGTTAAATGACACCTTGGGCTAAGAACTGGCTCCATAGTGGACAACTGGGTGCTGCTGTTGTGCCCATTTTGACACATGACCCTGTGTTTAGGTCTGAGCATCCCGGCATTGGCTTGCTGTCCTATAACTTCCAGATAGTCTCAGGTCCCAGGTTTTCACATCTATAAAGTGGGTTCTACTTCAGGACATGGTTGTGAACACCTGTAATCTCAGCTATTCAGGCTGAGGCAGGAGCATCATTTGTTTAAGGTTGACTTGGATTAATTTAGCAAGCAAGACCATGCCTTAAAATTGAGAAAGGGTGGCGGGCAAGATATAGTTCCATGGTCCTGAATTCAATCCTAGTAGCACAAATAACTTGGGGGGGAGGACAGCTCTTGCTTACCTCAGAGGACCATTGAAGACCCAACCATCCACCCTAGGATGTTTTCTTCCTTTAGCACCCCCAAGGGTGCCTAGAGGTGGTTTGCTAAAGGCCCTCCCCTGCTTTGCTCCGCACCAGTCTTCTCAAGCCCTTGCTGTCACTTCCAACTTGGTGTAACCCTGCTTAACAGCTCCACCCTGTGGTTGGCACGGGAAGTTCCAGAACAAGGGACGCATTTGTGTAGCCCAGGGGAAAAGTTACTATTTCTGAAGCAAGCCTCTAAGACCTCTTTCCCCTGGAATTCTCTGCAACCTCATCCCCTCCCAAGTGGCCCTGGGATGGCCCTAAAAGGCAGATGTGACCCATCTTCACTAGTTCGTTAGTTGATTTGAACGGGTCACCACATTTAAGACCATAATGAAGACCT
Organism: Ellobius talpinus; assembly: GCA_001685095.1. Classification (NCBI taxonomy): domain Eukaryota; kingdom Metazoa; phylum Chordata; class Mammalia; order Rodentia; family Cricetidae; genus Ellobius; species Ellobius talpinus. The sequence goes on from LOJH01002661.1 coordinate 32,686, forward strand.
AGCCACAGATGCATAGTCTTAAGACAAATGGATGAATGGCAGCCTGAGGGGCCCTTTCCTGGGAGCCGTCCTTAACAGCTCCTTTATATGAGGTGTCTAGTGTTCCTCAAGCAGGGTCCATTTGCCTATGCAAAGCCAATCAAGTAAATCAAAAGCTGGGTCACCCAGGCAGCCACTTCAAGTCAGGCTGACACCCAGCTTTATTAGGGACCTGCAGGGACAGGTACCCAGACCCTAGGCAAAAGCAGCAAATACTGAAGGCTCCCAAGGACCCTCAGTTAATTCAGTCACAGGCCATCCAATGTGATCTAGGAATACTCCTGGGTGAACTTAGCGTGGAAATGCCTCAGTTTTTCCAACAGCAGCCGCAGCTTCTCAATGGGGGGAAGAATGGTCATCCTGAAAAGGACAAACAGTAAGCCTGGGGCACAGGCCCATTCGTGGCAGGGCCAACACATACCAGGTCTCACCGGAAGTGATAAGTGCCTTCCTGTTGCCCAAAGCCACTTCCAGGGACCACACAGATGCCAGTCTCCTCCAGGAGGCACAGGCAGAAGAACATGTCAGGGGCCAGGCCCAGTTCCTGGGGATCAGGAGGGTGGTCAGGTTACAGCACCCAGGTCAACACCCTGCTCCGTCCCCTCGTGACCCTGCGTTCCCCACCTGAGCACGCTGCACTGCCCGTGGGGGCAGCTGCACTCGAGGGAAGGAGTACATTGCGCCCTGCACTGGGTTGCAGCGGATCCCGGGGGCCTCGTTGAAGATCTGCTCGGTGAGTTTAGCCTTGGCTGCCAGCTCAGCCAGCACCTCCTGCCTCTCCTGCAGCCACAGGAGGGAATTATGGAAGAGGGTTTCGATGTGTCCCCCTGTAGTCCCACCCAAAGCTGAGTCACCAGACATCTTTGGCCTGGTCTGGTCTGCTCACTGCTTGAAACTGCTTGAAGGACGGCTCAGAGGGTGCTGGCGGGCTGACCACCATGTCCAGCAGGGCCTGGCCCGGCACTGGTGGGCACAGCCGTACACTCATCAGTTTGGCCATCTGTTTCTGCACCTCCGCATCCATGTTTACCACTTCCACATAGCCACCACGGAACCCACACCTGCCGGGGAGAGCATGGGTTGAGGCTGGTCTGAGAAGAGGGTGTTGAGCTGCTGAGCCATGGCAGTGGTCCCAAAAGTTCTCTACTAGTTCCGGTTTCACCACTACCACCCCCTCCTCCTGTACGCACTCGCCCATGTAGCCCTTCGAGACCGAATGGAAGGAAGCAAGCTCCTGCTGCGTCGCGTACGGCGGCCCCATCTCCGTGAGCACCTTCTTGAATGAATGGAACTGAGAGCCCTCGGCGTACACATTGTCCTGGTATACCTGGAGGGGCAGCAGTGTCATTCAGGCTGGCTGCTGAGCTGCTGCCCATTGCCATGTGTGCCTCCCTCCCCCGGTCGTCTGTACCTCATCAGCCATCAGGAAGAGTCCCTCTTCGAAAGCAAATCGGATCACAGCCTCGATGCATTCACGGGTCTGCACCTGCCCTGGAGTGTGGAGATGCAGCACTGACAGGGTCAGTCACGGGCAACAGAGAACCAAGCTCAACCCAGGCGCTCTGGGGTCAGGAGAGCTGGGGCAGGTCCCAGAGGAAGAGGCGGGGCTGGTAGGAGGAGTCCAATGAGGCGGAGCTAGATGGGGAGGAGCAGATAGGAGGCGTACCAGTCGGGTTGCCAGGGTTGATGACGCACAGAACGCGAGGGCAGCAGCGGTCACGTGCCTGGCACAGAGCGCGCCGCAGCTCCGCGATGTCTAGAGACCAGGCACGCTCTTCGTCCAGGTAGTAGTCCACCTGCACGGCGTCCAGCTCAGCCAGAGCAGCCGAGTACAGTGGGTACTGAGGAATGGGAATGAGCACACCTGTGCGCGCACGGCCTTCACCGGCCACCAGCAGCTTGAGCACTGTCTGTGGGTGGGATAGGAAGCACAGTGTTAGCGCAATCAGGGTTGCACGCCCCCACCCCTACCATGAGCCGATGCTGCTGCACCAGACTGAGCCTGATCTAGCCTCACACATAGGGCTACTCTGGCCTGGCCCACTCTACCACAATGGCGTCGCTGGCCCCAGTGGACAGAAATATGTTGTTTGGGTCTGCAGGGATGCCTCCATCTCGCCTCTCAATGTACTGTGCCACATCTTCCCGGATCAGCTGGATGCCAGAGCTAATGGTATAGGCACCTGAAAGAGGCCAAGCTAGTGAGGGGGGCAAGTCCTGCAAGCTTCCCAAGGGACCTAATCTCTCTCTGCCCCTCGCTAAGGCTTGGACTCCACCGGGAGCAAGCACTTACCCAGGCTCTGGCCCCCGCATGCCTGCAAGATGCGTTCTGCCCTTCTCTTGACATCCTCTGGGAAGTCAGGACTGCTCAGAAGTTTGGGGTAGACACAAAGGGCCAGGACCTGGGAGAACCAAATAATGAGGCCAGGGCAGTTTTTTGGGGGGAGGAGGTGTGACCACAGGCAGTACAGCAGCCTAACCTGGCGGAAGAAGGTAATGGGTCTTTGCCCCATGGCCTGTGCATCGCCAATGTTGGCACGGATGACTTCAGTAAAGGGCTTCTTCACACCCTGGGAAAGGAGAGCAGGCAGTGAGTTCTGACAGTTACGCTCCTGCTGTTGTCCCATATTCCCTGGGCTGGATACTAATTCACCAACCCAAGTTTAGCAAAAGGGCAGCGAGTGCCCAAGGCAATACCTGATGCAGCTCCTGCTCCAGCTCCAGGGCGCGATGCACTATGGGTCCTCGAACGGCATACTCCACCCTCCGCACACACGGGTTCATGGTATCCAGAGTTAACACCTTCCCTTTCAGTCCATTCCTTGAAGCCTGGCTTTGGTCATTCGCTCTTGAGGCCATGACTGCCCAGACCAGGCAGGATACTGGCTCAGGAAGTAGAAGGGTCCAGATGTGGAATCAGGGCTGGGAATGGGGAAAGTCTGCTGAGGTAAGACACCACCCTCTGCACCACAGCCTTCTGGTCCTACTGAAAGGGGCAGAAAGGACTGAAGGAGCTGCAGCACCCTGGGCCCCGCCCTACCAGTCTGGGCACAGATCTGCCCCAGGGAGCCAGAGGGAGGTGGTAAGGCGGCAGGCGGGGCTTGGGGCGAGGCCCAGTGCTGCCTAATGTCCCAGTGAGGGAGCAGGAGACCCAGTTGGGGAGTAGGGACAGACGGATGGCTCAAGATCTGACACACTGGAAATGAGGGGAAGAGAGCATTCAACAACCGGGTCTATTAAGAACAGGGCCAGGGACTACTGGAGCCTGACCCTAGCAAGGGCCAGCTGAGGCCTAGCCCTCTCCGACCTGACACACACACACCATCTCTACTTAAGCAAGTGGACATATCTCTTTCTCCTGGGTACCTATGCCAGGCCTTAGGAATCTGGGGAGCACAGAGGGAGGGAAGGGAGGTGTCCGGTCTCTGGGTTCCATGGGGACTGTCAGTGTTACGGTTGGACCTTGGTCCCTGATGAGTGCTGCAAGGGTTTGGGGGGAGGGGAAGATCCTGGAGACAGGACACCTTGTCCTGGACACCTCACCCTGGGCTGCCCTCATGCCCCTTCTATACACATCAGCCTGAGGTTGCCCTTAGGGCCACAACCCAGGCCAAGGCTAACTAAGTCCCCTTCCTTCTTGCTCCTGATTGGTAGAGAACAGGAAGTGAGCTCTGATAGGCCCATAGAGCCCCACTCCCACTGGCCTTATAGGTCAAGCTCAGCACTGAATATCTAAGCCCCTGGACCCATCTGAGGGCCTGACTTCTCAGCTGGACAGCAGGAAGGCCTGAGGTGAGGCCTTGATCCCTCTGTCCCTGCGGGCTGGAAGAAACACCACTTGAGGCCCTGTGCGGAGGCACTCACCTCTGATCTCTTGGCCCTGATAATACGGTGGCCTCCCTCTCACTGGCCTCTTTCTGGCCCTTAGGCCAGAGCACAGATTAATATAGGCTTGGCCCAGGCAGAGCCTGCCCCTGCCTGCCCCTGCCTGCCTCCTACCAGCAGGGCTGAGCAGCAGCAGCGGTAGCAGGTGGACTTCAGGCAGCACACAGTGTTGCTCTAAATTTAACCAGCAGCCACCAGCCCTCCCCCAAGCCCGTCAAGGACACCAACCAACCACAGGTGCTAGAAGGAGGACAGGCCTTGGGGAAGGACACGAAGCTGGCCTGGTCAGAGCTTATGTCACCTGGTAGGATCGACGGTGCAAACCAAGTGTAATAGGGACATGATCTAGAATTGCCTTCTTCCCTCCAGCCTGAGGACCCTAAAGGGCCCCTCTCTTTCTGATGCTTTGTGCCGAGCCAGCACAGCCTGAGTGGCCAAGTGCTTGTCACCTATACCAGCACAGGCGGAAGCTGGCAGATATGCCCCAGGATCAGGGCTGCCTGCCAGGAACTGAGACCATGACCCTGGGAAGTGCCTACAGCAAGCCTTCTGCCTGTTCTACCCTGATGGCTCTGGCCCAATCCTGTAGAAAATACAGTATCCCTTCTAGCCAGGGTCCCTGTTCCTCTGCATGGTTTACCCTCTGCACTTCCATGGAGAATCTTCTTCCAAAGTCCCCTGCTGCCTTCAGGAAAGCAAAGGGTTACAGAGGAGCCTCCAAGAAGCCGAACCAGCCAGGAGAGGTGGAGGTAAAGGCAGGGCTTCTTGCCTGTGGCCTTGAGCTTCCCTCCCACAAGAGCTGGAGCTGCCACCTGCAAACCCCAGCATGCATCTACAGGTTTGAGCACTCCTGGGCATGGGTGGCTCCTAACCCAGCAGCACTCCCTGCCCCTTCCCCAGCGAGACACACGGGGAGGCTCAGTGGCAAACAGCCTTTATCAAGAGTCACAGAATAAGCAGCCTGTGGCCCACAGGTACAGCTAGCTCTGCATAGTCCATCCCTGAGCAAGGTGGCCAGTGTCCTGGGCTGGAAGGGGGTACAGGGCTCTGTGCTGGCTCCCCTACAGCACTGGGGCATGTGCTGGAGTGGGCCACCAGGCCAGAGATAATGAGGAAGCCTCTGGCTGGGCATGGGGTTGAACCCTGCCATACTGAGGAGTCACATTTCACATGAGCAAACAGCATGGCCTCTTCTCCACAGGAGCCTCCTCCGAGGGGGCAGTGAGCTTGAGCAGAGGTGGGTCCCCAGTTGTTCTGAAGCCACAGTCCAGTTGGGGAGTCTCAGTGTCAACAGACAGGCCAGGCTCAAAGGTCTCGGGCCCTTCGGGGGCTGGTCGCTGCAGCTTCGCGGCCGCACGCTGGCGTTTAAGTTCTGCCAGTGTGTGGTGCGCTTTGTCCCGGACGAGGGCATCAGGGGCACTGCTCTCCGCAAGACTCAGCTGGTAGGAGACACTCCGGTCTATACGCTTCGAGTACAGGTGCTTCCCTTGCGGGGCCCCTACTTGGCCATTGTGTGGCCTGGCCACCTCAGAGCTGTCTTCCTGTGGGCAGAGCCAGGACCCCAGAGGCCATCAGGAGGTGCTTTTTCTCACCTATCCCACCCAGCCTTGGGCTTCAGGTTGTGTGAAAGTGGCAGATGGACAGACATGGGAGTGGGAAGGTCTGGAGCCTATACCTAGGAGAGCCTAGGTCTCAGCAGGTAGACAGTGACCAGCAGCTTACTCACGGCTGCCTAGCCCAACTAGGGAAACAGGGTCACTGTGCCCATCACCTCCATCGGGGGCTAGCAAGGATAGAGGACTAAGTACTAAGTAACAAGACTGCATGCCAAGTCTACCCCACATCTGGGACAGGGCAGAGGCTGCATCCTCACCTCTGGGGGCTGCAGCCGGAGCTCAGCATCTGTCTGTCTGTCCTCATCCTCTAGCGGCTCTGGACTAGTGAGTGCTGACTGTTGCCACACGATGGCCTCCTGTGCATGCTCCTTGCGATACAGATTGGTGCGATGCGTCAGGCTCACCCGCCTCACCACCTTTCTGGGGAGGGAGGAAGTTGAGAGGTCGTCATCCAGCTCACAATCTCTGCCCACAGAGCCTACTGGGTTCTGCTGCCAGCTGACATGCACAGGGCAGAGCCCAGGTCTCAGCAGGTAGACAGTGACCTGCAGCAGGAGGCTTACCCACGGCTGCCTGCACTAGAGGTCCGCCGGCGCAGCAGGGAGCGCTGGCGGCCCTGGGCCCGCAGGAGTGCATCTTGTTTATGCTTGAGCTCGAGCAATTTGGCTCTCACCTCCTCATCCCCACACACGTCTGAGAAGAGATGGAGAGAGGTGTCACAGGCATCTTCATGGCCAGTCCCTTCTGCCAGATGTAGGCAACCCCACACTCACCGAGGGGCGTCTCGTCCACCAAGGATTTTCCATTCAGATCAGCCCCATGTGCCACAAGCAATTCTACCAGGTGCACCTGCAGGCAGCCAGCAGTAGCTGCTTGGCTGAGGGCTCCAACTAGAGCCAGGAACCTTCCCTCTCCCTGCTTCTGTGGTCACTCACCTGGCCCCAGTAGGCTGCAGCATGCAGAGGTTCCCAGCCATCATGGTCCTTAGCGCTCAGGCTGGCTCCTTGCTCCAGCAGCAGGGTAGCCACCTCACTGAACCCATTAGCAGAGGCGATGTGCAGCTGCAGGCAGACCACTCAGCCCTGAATCCCAGCCCCACACCCCTTCCAAGTACCTGCCCCAGGACAGACGCCCCCAATTGACTGAGTCCTCACCAGCGTGGCCCCATGGTCCAAAGGGTCATTGAGGTTGGCCCCAGCGCGCAGTAGGCTCTGGAGGTCATTCAGCATGCACAGCTCTGGCACTGCCCGGGCCTCCTCAATGCTGTCCTGGGTGATACCTGAGGGGCAAGCTGGCTCAGAGAGGGCATGACCTCAGGCATCACCCCCTGTGGGTAGTAGGCACAGCACACGCACCGTGATTGGCCATGGCAGTCTCGAGGCAATCCAGTGTCTGCTCATCCTCACACAGGTCATAGGGCATGTTCCCGTCGGTGTTGACTGCAAGGAGCTCTGCGCCACTACAAGGAAGATTGATAAGCCACTGGCCTCCTGCTTTCATAGCAGCTCCTGCTCAAGGAGCCCTCAGTCCCCATCACCAGAGGCCCTCAGGCTAGGACTGTCCTGAGGAAGAAGAAAACAAAGCTCCTGGCTCCTGCTAGAAAAACTGGCCTCTGGGGCTGGCTGCCACCCTTCAGCCCCAGATCCTGTCTTCAAGCTAGACTTAGCAGATTCTGTCCATCTAGGCTTCAGGTCTATGACACCCATCTACTCCCATAAATAGGGTAGAGGCACTTGCAGATGTGCAAGGACTCTGGGGCCCCAGAACACAGAAGGGGCGCCTGTGCATTATGGAGAAGCAGAACCAGAAGAATGCCTGCAGTCCATCACCAGCTCCAAGAGGAGCCCAAGGAAGCTGCTAGCTACACAGCCCTCGTCCATTACTGACGTGTGGGACAGAAACTCATCTGCCCACACATGGAGGACCAAGCTTCTATTCGAGGACCTACTAGAGAAGCGCCTGACTCTAGAGAAGCCACTGGCCTCTCTGCTCTACCTCCTTCGTTAGGGGAAAAGGCCTCAGCTGTATCTTGGCACTTCCCTCCTTACCAAGCCCATCCTCAACACTGACCAAATGGCACTTTCCTATGCAAACTGTGGAGAAACCCTGGGTTCAGAGTTGGAAATCCAGCCTGCCAAGCAGGCCAAAAGCACAGTGAACACACTCTTCCCCCTGGATCCCAGGTTAGGTTGACAGAGGAGGTAAAGACAGAAGAAGCACCCCAAAGGGGTCACCTGAGCCACCGCCTGGACACCCAGCAGGTCCTACCATGAAATGAGGAGTTCCACCAGATGCAGATGGCCGCAGGTAGCTGCAGCATGCAGAGGTGTCCAGCACTCACTATCCCGAGCATTGACATCAGCCCCAGCCTCCAGGAGCTGCTGTGCCATCTCTCGGAAGTCATCAATGCAGCACTGCAAACAAGCAACCTAAGCCCCATGCCCTGACCCCCAGAGAGGCCAGCCTGCCCCACCCCCACTCCTGCAGGGCTCACCTGGTGCAGTGCTGTCAAGCCATCCTCATTGGCCAGGTTAGGGCTAACCCCACTACTAAGGAACTGGCGAACTGCAAGAAAAGGAAGGCAGGAAGGGTCCTCAAGAGTTAGCAGATGCCTCCTCCTCAAGGCCCCAGAAGTTATATACAAGCACAGGGTGCAGAAAGGAAAGGGGGCCTGCTAAGGTTAGGCTTGTCTTCATACTAGGAAGACTCCAGTTAAAGAAGACAAAAGTCAAAGGCTGGACCTGGGGAAGTGTGTGGTAGTGCCAGGCCCAGGCCACGTGTGCTCTGGGACCCACATTGGACCTGGCCAACACCTACTTTCCATCGCTAACCAGAGGCGAGCAATGCTACCCAACTCTCCAGAGATGGGGCTCAGGAGCCATGCACAAAGGGAATGGATTTGCAGGAAGCCCTGCACTTTGTTATGAGGCAGTGATGGCTATCAGTCCAAGTACTATTTCTCTGCAACCACATGTGTCTACCCTGTGGTCCAACCATCCTATACTCTGGTTTTCTCGGAGAAAGACCTCCTGCATACACCCCTATTAAGGACAGTTGACTGTTAATAGCAGAGCTGGGGCTAGAGTCCAGGACCTATTGACGTGAGTTCTAGGACGAGTTCTGAGTCAGCACACAGCAGGGCCACACCCAGACAGATGGGAGTGCCTATTGTGGCCTGCCCTAGGACTCAAGCACACTCACCTTCCTCCAGGTCGTTTCGGGCAGCAGCCTCCAGAAGAGCAATGCTGGGAGGGAAGAGGACCTGCTTCCGAGGCCTTAGGTCAGACACTTCCTTCCGTGGTCGCTCCTTGTGACCCTTCTTGCCAAGGGCCTCCTTCTCAGCCTGGGCCCACATCTTTACCTGCTGGGCACGTCGTTTCTGGGCATGCTTCAGCCGCTCCTGGGTGCTCATCCTGCCTACCATGGGCATCTCTGCCAGCAGCTCCAGGTGCTCGGCCATGGTGGTGGGCGTCTGCCCACAGGGTTGATTGGGGCACCACAATTTGGATTTGGGGGGGCAGGACAAGCCTGAAGGGTGGGGCAGCTGGCTGGACTGGCACCCTTGGGGGCATTCCCTTCCTAAGACTTGGTGCCCTCTGTTCCTGACAAGGCTGAAACGGAAGGCCCCACACTATGACCAGGCCCAGCTGCCCTAAGGGGCAGAGCCTAGGC
>LOJH01002662.1:0-23957 GCA_001685095.1 Ellobius talpinus
TCCTTTTCCTGACTGTTGGTGTTTTATAAGTTTTACCCTTAAAATAAATACCCCTTTGGATCCCAACTGGTGTGGGATTGTTTATGACTTATGCCTTCACTAACTGCTGATGAAAGTGTATTTGTACATTTTCAAAATGAACAAAATCTTGTGGGGGGACATTTTTTATATTGATTACACAGGCAACAATATTTTACTTAAATTTGAATTAAAAAAGAAAGTAAAATGAAGGACATGACTGCTCCTAGGTATGATAAAGAGGGTTATTATAGATAAAAGAGAGAGCATAGCCAGAGGCAGGGACATCTGGGAGAGTTGACAGTAGACTTGACCCTGAGCCATGTGAGGATAGGCAGGGGTGAGGGTGAGGAGTGGGATTGGGGGTGGAGGGGGAAGGAAAACAAGACACCAGGAGCAGCAGCCAAGAGGGCAAACAGTAAAAAAGAAGTGGGAACCAAATGGCTGGATTATATAAGGAAGATTCTCAGGGGCAAGGGCAGCCCAGCTCCTGGGCTGGAGAGTTTGGGGTAGAGAGCAGAGTGTGCCAACCATATCCTGTACCAGGTTGGGGCTGAGGGATGTTGGGAGAACCTAGATCCAGGTCCGCTTTGATATGTTAAACAGGCACCTCAGCCATTTGTCCCAGGGTTTGAGAACAACAGGGTTCCAGTGACATCTGTTGGTAATTTAAGGCTAAGCTTTGAAACCCTGATGTGACACACAGGCCCACTTTGGGGATGGTGGCTGGTCCTTTCCCAGCCAGTCTCACTTGGAATCCACGGAAGGAAGAAAGGTTGGTTATTTTTGATCTCCACATGCACCTTGCTTCTCTGATTTCTTCTTAGTGATCATTTGTCGTGTACATAAGAACCCACTTTAAGGGCGAGTACTCAAAACTGCATATCCAAAGCCTCTCTGGGATGAAAGCATCAGAAAACCCCACATCGTTTTCATTTTAATGGATTAAAAATGAGTGGCAACTCATCTTTGCACTTAAACTACTGTGACATCTGTGTCATTAAGAGGATCAAAGCAGAAGGTGGGTGGAAGCGGAGAAGAGAGACGTTATGAAACTTAGGGAACATCCATTTGTTTACAGAACTGGAGCCAATCTGATTAAGTCAAGGTGCCTGATCCTGCTAGACACATTTTCTTAATGAAAAACTCTGTAACTTCAGACCTTACACATTCTCCGTGAATAGATGTTATTCCTCATTATCACATTTATCAATACTTGTAAAACAATGGGGTGACAGCAACGGGTCAGGAAGAGCTGAAATGGAATTGAAAAAAAGGAGAGAGATGATAGTAGCTTGGATAATTAAAATACAAGCTTCCCCCCTTAAAGATGCAGCAACAGCCACCATTCCCCCCTCACATGTTACGAAGCAGGTTCAAGGTGTCAGCCTCTGTTGCGAAACAGCAGTGAGGCCAGGCTTTCCTCACACTCCTTAAATTCCAAATTAGAAACGACAAAGCGCCCAACCAATAAAACTCTGAAGTACATCTTCAGGAAAGTGATAATTACCAAGTCTCATGTTTAGAACTCAATTAACAGGTGTCTCTTTAGACATAGAGAAATGTCTTCGTAAATATTGAATCGTGCTATCACATGTGGAAGTGTCTTTCAAATAATGGAATCTGTGTAACTGCAGAGTAACTATTTGCCATTAATTGGCTGTAAGCTTTAATCAAGCAAAGGCATCATTTATTAATTATGATTTATAAAGTTAAAAAAATGTGCAATGTTATCATCATTTCTTAAACTTCTTTAGAAGCTCTCTGTCTGGGATAGACCTTGAAAACCGAAGGCATTTCTGTGGAATGGTGGTATTCTCAGTACCCTAGAACTGGAGCAGAAGTAGTGCAAGTTCTAGATTACCCTGGCTACAAGCCTCAAAAGAAAAAAGCAAAATCAACCAAACACCAAGAAATGGCAGCCATATGTTTGGGGTTTTCCACCTGAAATATGACAGATTTGTCTACGGGAAATGTCAATGGATCTTACAGATAAAAAGGCAATAATATGATGACTTTTTCTTAAAAGTTAAAAGTGGGAAGGGTGAATGGAGATAGAAAATCAAAATTTTCAGTACAATCATTCTTATGTGACTATGATCTCTAGTTTTACATTTTTGATGTTCTTAAGTAATAAGTTATGATAAAACTATGAAATCTAGGAGCACACTGTAGTCTGAGTATTGGAATTCTCTCCAAAGTCACCTATTAGAATTTTGCCCTTCAATTTGTTCTCATTAGGGCACAGCACATAGATGTGATTACATTACAGAGGCACAGACCCCGGAAGTAGTAGGATAAGTGACCCATAAAACCAGCATAAGGGAGTTTGTACCATTTAAGGACTTATCAGAAGGAATTGTAGGTGAACCAAGAAGTAGAAATCTCAACAGACACTGAATCTCCTAGTGCCTTTTTCTTTTCCTTCTTGGGAATTGTCAACCTTGAGAACTGTGGAAAATAAAAGTTTATTGCGTAAGAGCTATCCACGGTATGATTTTAAATAAATTTATCCCAATAAACCAAGACAAGGCAGTAACCCTTTCTTTGCTCTTAAAGTTGGTGACACAATCAAATGAGGAAATTCTTTGTCAAAATTATGGGGTTCTCACAGGGTAGGGTGAGAGTGAAGACCACGTTTCTCTTCCTGGTTTCCTATCATGAAGACAGGTGATCTTCAATAGCAAGAACAAAGTTAGAAAATGGTGTTCCAAATCACCACTTGAATTAGTCACTACCACAGCCCTATCGACTGGACAGTATTGAGATTAAGGATTCAGTACATTGACTGTAAGGTTTGCTAGAGTTATTGCTTGTTGAGATCTTTCCTTTCAAACCATGGGAGGTAGTTTAGGATCCGAGGCCATTTCAGCATGTTCCTTTCATGCAGAAAATAAAGCAGTTTTGTTTACATACTAATATATCAAAATATCCGAAAATTGCTTAAGGTATCTTAAATATCACTAAAATATTATGGTAGATTCAATTATTTTCCTGGTAATGAAAACAACCAGCCAAATGTTTTGAAAGAAAGGCTCATAAAATAATGGGAGATGGAAAATGTATTTCTCCTTTAGTAGAAGCCTTGTGGAACTCTTGGCAGAAAATTAATCCACTTCTTTCACAAATACTTTGCAATGTCCTCTATGCTTAAGATCTGTGGAGAGTTAACAGAATTACAGTACACAGAACTTAGTCTGCGGACTTACCGTCTAGTGGAGGAAACATGAAGAAAACAGTCAGGACAATGAACTTATATAAAATTATAATTCTGTGAAAAATTGTAATGTGTTGAGAACTACAGATGGAACAGTGCATAGGGCTATGAAAGCATTGCCTCACCCCAGTGAAAGAACATCAGAGAGTGTGCACTGAGGAAGCATTCAACAGTGAGAGAAGGGGGCTCACTAGCGATGCGTGGACTGTGCAAAAACTAATTCCAGTTGAGCAAAGCATTTGGAACATATTAGAAAAGAAAAGATGATTTTATTTAAACAAAATGCTAAACTATGGATTGGTGATAGAACATTTTGTGAGATACAAAATTCAGGAAGAAGATAAGTAGATCTGTCATTAGCAAGACAATCTCCATCACAGAAACAACCTTGAGATCTTTCGATACAGTATTATCAAAGACTAGGGATGAGAACCCAGGGGAAGAAGTACAGCGTAGAATCCACTTCTCTACCAAGGAGGCTATGTCTACTTCCTCAACTTGGAACCCATGACTGTTTTCTTAGATGTAGCACAGGCAACTTCACAGATTGAAAGGAACCTCAATTGAGGAAATGCTCCCATGAGACTGGGCTGTAGATAATTATCTTAATTACTGGTTAATATTAGAAGGCCCACTATGTTCGATACCACCTTGAGCTGGTGATCTTTGCTTCTGTAAGGGAGAACAGCACTCCCCTACGGTCTCTGTATTAACTCCTGCCTTCAGGTTCCTGCCTGGTTTGAGCTCCTGCCTTGCTTCCCTCAGAGAATTGTGACTCGGGAAATGTATGTCAAACCAATCCTTTCCCCCATTAAGTTGCTTTCGGTCCTGGTGTGTCATCACATCATTATTAGCCATAACTAAGACGCCCTTCAAGGGCATACTCATCATGACTTAACTTCCTTCTGCCAGACTTTGCCTCCTCAAACTCCAATTCCCTCCCAGTAGCACCACAAACTGGTCACCAATGCTTTATCTATGGGTCTTTAGGGGACATCTCAGGTCAAAACCACAGCAAGTTACAGTCTGGAGTGGAACTGACTGTGGGCACTTCTCCCTTTTCCCAAGTGACTGGTTTATGAAATTTCAATTTTTTACTCTCCTATTTGGTAATCATTGCTGATTGGGGATTTTTGTGCATTTTTTCTTTATTCATTTTGCTGCATTCTATGGAAAGGAAATAAAACATCACTTAACATCTTAACCTGAAACTTACAAATAGTATTTTATTAGTTACTTTTATCCATTATTTAATGAAGACAGTCACTCCAAAATTATATTTCAGGACAGAACTAATTATTTTATGATGCTAGATTTATTATTACTGTTGTTAGAACTAACTTGTGTTTCTAATTTCTCAAAATTGCCTTGATCATGCAGTGATAGAAACAATAAACATCAAATAGAAATATATACTTGTGCTTGACAAGTAATTTATAAATATTTTGCATGCACCTGCTACCATATGTATTTCCATATAGATAATACATAGGCAGACTATCTCTGCAAATAAAAATGCTGACCGCACAAGGTTGTAATTCCTGGGTGTCATATGTACCTTCTCTCTAGGTTTATTTCCCTCTGCATCCTTTTCTGTAATTATTTCCTTAGCTCATGGGTGTCAGTTCTACTTTAAGGCAAAAACCGAGAAAATATGGCTCTTGAATTTATGCCAGAGCAACTTTTCCTGCCTTGGAGAAAGATAATATTTCTAAAGGTATATTCTAGTGTCTATTAATCTAGTGCTCTGAGTGAGAAACGATAGTCCATTCCTGCTAAACTTCATGTAGCCATATTGAGAATGAAGAACAAGGCAAAAGGACTATGATCACAAAAGAGCATGAGAAAGAAATACCCAGGAGAGTTCATGTGCCAACACTATGTACCACTCATATTTCATTCAGTGTGGGGTTGTCATATAATTTTCTGTTCTCTTAAACATTTTTGACTGATGTGGATGTTTCTACAAAACTCAGTCAGACTCAGAAAAAAATATTGGATAGGGTTAAGACATATAACTGTGCTGTGAGCACACACACATGTTCATGAGCACATGTATACGTTAACGCACACACAGCAAGTTAGATTTCTGATATTAAGGGAAACGAAAAGATGGTCTAGAAAATTAGCCAATCAAGAAGGTGAATCAAGGAGGCGAGATGATTGGGTAGAAGATGTGCATGGCCAGCATATCCGTGATTTCTTTCTTGAGCACAAAACCATTTCTTTTCATTGTAAAATATCATTAGTTATATAAGAATAACTTTTTATTGTAATGTTTCACCAATTATCTAAAAATACTTTTTGACTATTTTTGTTGTTACAAGAAAAGAAGACTTGCAGCCAAATTGACTCATTTCCTTAAACTTTTAAATCACACCAAAAAGCATCAAATTGACACTATGTGTAAACTATTAGAAAGATTCCAATTTCATTTTAACCTGTGCTTGTATCTAGAATTATTATTTATAAAGAGAAAGCCCAAATAACATCTGGATACAAATTTCAGCCTATGACAAATCCTTAAGGAAATATCAATACAGAGTCAATAGGTAATTCTAGATGCGTATTAGCTTGGGATGAATGATTTGATGTCTACATGTGTGGACTAGAAGCCATCTGGATTAATTTGAAGGTGATCCAGAATCCAGTGATGCACTTTCTTTGTTTGTTTTCTTGAAAGGGTTCTTTTCTTTTAGGGTCTGAATACATTCTATCCAAATGATTCTGAGTGAAAATAGATGCAGCTCGGTAGATGCCCGCTTTTATGTTTCACTGTTAGAGTACTCTTGCTTGTAGTCAGAATTCATTGGACTGAGCACCCAAGTCTTATTGGACCTGCAAACGTTAGTTCAAATGATGTGTGCATGTGGCTTTCTCGCATTTTTGGTGTAGCTATAACATACTTTATCAAGATAGTCTATATCTACAGTCAGATAATCTATAGTCAGTGATTTTGTAATTTCTCTGATAACTTTCTTTATTATCAAGTTATTTATGTACATCTTGCCAAAAAACCCTCCAGGAAATCATTTTGAAAATGATTTCAAATCATTTAAAAGGATCATCAGCTATCTCCATTCTATGCCACATCCAAAAGCTATGGACATCCTGTCCTTGCGAGCAACCTTCCCTGCAAGTTCCTTTAGATTAATTCTGAGGAGCCTAGTAAAGTTATTCCATTTATGCAGGCAAAACAGGTATATGTTGAATTATTCTCAGTTTTATCATTCACTGAGTCAAGAGTTGAAATCTTCAAATTGAAAAGAATGAAAGTGATTGACTAGTTTGATTCTATCTACTGATTAAGGAGTAAGGCTTCTTACGTAATCGGTATTATCATTGCGTTGTCAATGTTATCACTTTCTATACTATCTATTCCTGAAAGGCTTATAGGAAAAGACTGTGAGAGAGGACCATTGTTTTCATTTTAAGCTATAGTCAATAAAATATCTTACCACCTTGGCTAAAGTTCATTTGTTATCTGTATGATTGGATCGACATATTATTTCAAGAATAAGAGTCATTAACCATCTTCTTTACTTCAATATTGTCATACAGCTTACAAAAACTGTCCCGATCACCTAATTGTATCTTTACTATAATGAAGATATAGCTCGTATAAATTGTAGGGATGTAGCTTGATGGAATTTTACATGTGTAAATACTCACATGACCACAGTCTTGATAAAGTTCTGTAGCACTTATAGCATGCAGTAGAAGTTTCCTAGTTTGTAATTCTTTTAAACTTTAGAATAATAGTTAGTCATGGCCTTAGTCCAGCTCCTGACTGCTTTGAAAGAAAACAAAGTTGAAAGATCACTGGAAAACTACAAAATCATACCAAAACCAAAAAGTTCACGGTGTTGAGAGATTTCCCCTAATGTAATGGTCCTCCTTTCTGCTTTGTCTTCCTATTACATCAAAACACACATAGTCCTCAGTAGACTAAATCTTTCAGACAGCATGTTTGAGAAGGTTATGGAAGCAAATGAAATCATAGCTTTGGACATAGTTCATCAACATTTCATTTGAATGCAAGTTTAAGCCCTTCAAATTATTTACTACCTCTTCCTCTACCTGATCAAAGTTCCATGTGTGTTCGTATATGAGTGCGAAACTCACTCTGTTAGTAGAGCGTGAAAATGATTGGTTTTCCTGGTAGCTAGTGACACCTAAACACTCTCTTAAGGACAGACAGAAATACTACAAGCCAAGTTAGACAATTCAATTGCTAGCATTTTCTTTAGAAATGATTAGCTTATTGGAGAAGCAGACTTTGTTTCTATTTATCTTCTTCAGAGGTTAATTGTCGCATTAACACATTCTTAAAAGACTTTCTAAAAAGAACACGAATAACCAAGAGGTCTAAATCACTGTGAAGCTGCATCATAATTGGTGGATTATTGCATTTGTTTTCTGCTCATATGTACTCAGTCTTTCTGAGTAAATATACATTTTTTAAAGAATTGCATCAAACATTTCCTTTACTATATAATATGATCTTACCTCTCTGTAAAGAAAATTATCACTTCAACTCCCAGAAAACTTCCACTTATTCTATAGCTGGTCAATATTCCCTTATATATAACTTTCAGAGAGATACTGCTGTTACTGAGCACATTCCAATAAGCCAGTATTCATAATTATACTTATAGATTACAGCTTTCTTCTTTTTAAAGTTCATTAGCTGAACCAATATTGAACCCAACAAACTGTTCTGAGGCATGTAAAACATTTTACACATTTGTATAAAAAGAGATTATTATTGTGATGATAGCCAGCAAAATAATTTTGAAACAGTTTTAAGCTATAGAGCCTATAGAGTTATCTATGGCAATTCAAGTATAAAGGATAATCTTTTATTTTGAGAAGCATAAGATCAGAAATGAATTCTTTGGGAATGGCTGGGGTCAGCAGTTTAAGAACTGCAGTGGCATAGCCAGGATGTTGAAAATATTTTCCTCTAAGTTCCTTTAATCCTTGTTAGGCTTGACAATGTTTAGCTATCTGCAAGAATGCGGACTATTCATCTTCACCCAACCCTGGCTAGTTACTATCAAGAGAAATGTCAATAAAGTAGAATGATGTTCAAATTATTTGAATATATACAAATTATTTCATATTTAGAGATATAGATAATTACTAAATGTTAAAATAGATTATATTACTACAGAGGTAATGCCAATCATTGACATGATAGGGATCATAATTACTAAAAAAAATCTAAATATTTTAGAGGCCATAAAGTGTTTGCAAATGAAATATTAGAGTTATTGAAGCTTCCTATGTACCCATGCGATTAGCAAAGGGAAAGTTTAAATAAAATCAGAAATACATTGATATAAAGAGATCATTGATTATTTTCTTTAGTTTCTACTCTCTATATAACAGAAGCATTGGTAGCTCATCTCACAAAAGAGCAATTCTCTAGGTAAACCATGCTCTTAACATTTGGGAAGCAGAGAGGGAGAGCCGAAGAGTCAGGTTGGTCATCCTTTCCAGCAGGTCAGTATACACCGAGGAGGGCCACAGTGTTTGTGAAGTGCTGTAGGCAGCATGATGAACAGCAAAGAGCATGCACTGTTGAAAGAAGTAAGTGATTGCATATAGGTTGAGTTTCCAGGGGAAGGTAGGAAGAAATGGAAGTTTCCTGGGAGAGGAAGACGTTGTTTGGTGGATATTGGAGAGCTAGGGAAGGACATTTGAAGTGGGTCAGCTAGGTGCAACTTATGCTGGGAAAGATACCGGTAAGACAGAAGTCTGCGGACATCAGCCAGAGCAGAGCTATAGGCACCAGCTACAGGCCAGATTTTGTCGGCAAGAGCTAGGAAAAGAAAGAGTTCAAGATAGTGGTGGTTTTGTATCAAGCAATAGCAAAAAGGAGGACATTTGTTTTTTCTTCTGTTTTTAATCTTCCTTCCTTTTGACTACAACCCCTGCTTCCATTTCCATACCTCGATTCTTACTTCCTTTTTAAAAATACATCTGATGCAAAGATTTAATTTAATTTCTAAATTTATTTAATTTAAGCCTTTTTGCATGGCACTCAAAACATGAAAAATACTTAATAAAAAATGTCCTTCTTCCATGCAGCCCCCATCTCTCTTTGCACCACCCCCTCGCCTGTTTCTTTCCCTCCAAGGAGCCAGGCATTGTTTCTCCCAAAGCTTTTGTACATTGTTTCGGAGCTGCTTCGTGCACTTGTGATTATACACACACACTTGCAAAGACTTTTAAAAATAACTTGTGTTGAGACTTTGCATATATACTTGACAAGTTAATTAGCATGCTAGCTGCACTAGATTAAAAATCCCATTAATTAATTTGATGGGTCATTTGATTGTATAGCTCTAAAAGAAAATGCAGGCCTTCTTTTGTAACAACAATGAACTCACTGCGGATATTCATATGAATACTCTCCTTTGGGAGATGAAAAGTGTTATTAAAGCACCTTAGTGCTACTGTTTTGAGTATATCTGAAGACCATTCACCCAGGTCTTTCCAGAGACCAAATTAATCACCAAAAGTGTTCCTTTTGCCTACTAAAAGTTTTGCTTATGTAACAGTATATTGGTGTGTTAAAATCTAGCTTGATTAAAGAATGCAAGGAGTATAATAAAATTGTCTTAAGATTTTAGACATCACAAGTAAGTCCTTAATCTTTCTTCAATTTTGGGTTGTGGCTATCCCATGCAGTTAAACATCCCAGCTTCTAGTTTCTCCTGCTGTACACTGCAGTGAAATTGTTACTGTAATAATTCCTGGAAGAACACAATATACGATGCTTTCATAAATAAATATTAGTGCATTAGTCTTCTTCCAGCCTAAGCCAGATTTTTCTGGCTCCTTATTTCCCTAGGTGGCCAGAAGAGCACAATCTCTGATATAAAAACTTGGCTGCCTCAGATACATATCTGATCAGAAATAACATTCTCATTTGCATAATGCTCTTGTGTTCTTGTTCGTAAAATATGGAATAGCAGTTATCTAATAGGCATAATAAAATAATCTCACACATGATTGTAGCCACTAGGTTTTAATTTGTGGTTGTGTTTTGCTTGTAAGGAAGTCTTTTTTAATATACACTTGCTCAAGAGCAAGCCCTTGAAAAGCATAAAAATTTAGAGTAAAAATAATGATTATGCCCTGCTGAAATCCTAGTGTTTCTTAATATGATTTGCTGTCCTAGATGCTTAGAATTGCATTGAAAGAATTAAAAAGAGAATAAATTTCAAAAATATTATGCATAATGCTGTTGAATTATAAGTTTTCACCAATAAGGAGCTAGCTAGTGAATACCAAAATGTAATAACTATCTTATATTTCAAGCAGGATTGCTACAGTACACGGAAAACCCTAGTGTATTAGTATTAGTGTTATTTCACAAAATAAGAATTTTCGTTACCTTGATCCTAAAATTATATTAATGAACTATCCATGCTTTTCTGAGTTAATAACATGCCCTGCAAAAGTCCTCTAAAATAATCATTTATAAGTTTTATTCAGTGTCTTATCTTAAGGGCTAAGAGAACATATGTTCAGCCATTGCTTTTGACTGAACCAATACAACCTTAGTTATAACGCATGTTTAAGCATTTCTTTTGCATTTTAACTTGGATTTCTTTCTTTTCTATTATGAACTGAAAACTACATAAGATAAGATTAGAAGAAGATTTAATTTTTCTGGCTTGATTGATGCAATACACGGGAGTTGCGCAGAGCAAAGTATAAACAAATACAGATTCATCATGGCACTTTCCCAGGCCTCCCTCTCCTAGTTGAAAGTCGCTGTGAATATGGGAAAACTGTGGATTCTATCAACAATAGTGCATTTTTTTAAGGGACTAGAAAGGAGGTAGGATAAGGAGACAAAGGCAGTCACAGAAGCACAGAGACTGGTGTTTGGAGAGTCTTGTTTATGCTAACAAGATTGCCATTAATAGGCCTCTTAATACAAAGTGCCTCCAGTACCCTGCACAGTTCATCGTAAGCTAATGAAAGAGGTGTTTTAATTAGGGAGATAACAGGTTATTCGGAGAGAGAGGGAAAAGGGAAAGATTCCAAATCTCCACAGCTATACACACAGAGGGATGGCTGCCAAATGAGAGGAGGGCTAGCGAGAAAGGATAGAGTAAGCCAACTGCACAGCCTTGCAGTAACTAGGAATCAGGGAAGTAACTGCATCCTCAGGGGATGCATCCGAAGAGTGTTAGGGTCTCGGGGCCACCCTGAGCCTCCACCATAAGATGATTTAACACTAAGGCAGCTAGGCTTCTTATTTGTCAAAAGAATATCAGATTATCTCCAACTTGAGAATAAATCACTAAAATAATCTTATATTTATCGTCCTCACTATTGGTTTAATCTTGAAATCTGTAATAGTTTCTTGACCTGCCTTAGAGAATCAATGGCCTATTATTTGAAAAAGGAGAAAAGGGACAGCCCAGCTCTGAGGAAATCTTGCCAAGCGCTTGACTACGAGGACACTGATTACCAGTAAGAACTGCCCTTGCTTAGAATGAATAGATAGAAAATGGGATGTAAATATTGCATCTGACTAAAAATCAATGATGCTGCATCTCTCCCAGGGCTCTTTTCTTTTTCATTGTGTCATTCTTCATGCTTTCTTCTCCCAGTGACCTGAAGAAACTATTTGGTATGGGAAGATAATGCCACACACAGGCAAAATGCCAATAAAAGAAATTTCTGTTTTGTAAGGAAGACATTGATTTTTTCACCTGTGTATGTTTGGTTTTCTTTTCCTTTTCTTTTTCTTATGTAAAGCAAAATATCCCCCCAGAAATTAGTAGTGAATCTGTAGAGTTATGTTACAATGAAGACTACTCAGCCCACATCCTCCACAGTGTGACTAACAGCCGGGTATCTCACATTTTTTCAGCAATTGGATAGTTTTTTCCTATTTAGATTAATAATAAAATTTATGTCTTTTTCAATAGATATTTTTATTTTATATAATTTTATATGGCTTTAAAAAAAGTATGAGTGTTAGAATAATATTTATCTATTGTTTAATAAGAAAGTAAAAATTATTTATGCTACAGATGCTTTAGTAGGTCTTAGACTAAGTCACTATTATAATCTGGATCAATGACCTCCTAGGTCCCATTGTAACAGGTCTGATCGCAGCCAAACGCACTATTAGAAGACAGCAGAGTTGTTAAGGAGTCTTGTCCTTGGGGTTGTGTCCTTGAAGGGAACATTGGGGATTTGGCTTATTCCTGCTTCTCTCTCTTTGCGCCCCTGCTGCTATGAAGCAGTGACTTTTTCATTGTGCCTTTGCCACAGTATCCTGCCTTCTTACTGGCCTGAAATGATGGAGTCCGGTGACCACAGACTGAGAACCATGAGCCCCAATAAGCCTTGCCTCATTTAAACTTAGAGTTTTAAAGATTCTGCCTCTGTTATGTGAAAGCTAAGATGACTTTGAAAATAAGAAAAAAAAAGTTTACAGAGTTTATTTTTAATCCTTTTAAATTTCTAGGGCTTTGAATAACCTTTTCTCTTAAAAATAATTTTATTTCCTTTTTTGAAAATTTTCTATAGTGTATTTATATTGTCTTCTCCGTGAACTCCTCCTCTTATCTCCCCTCCCCAGATTCACCCTTCTCCTCCCTACGCCTCACAAATTCAAGACTCGTGTACTCTTTTTAAAAATCATAACCCATGGACCTAAAATTTTGCTACTCATGTACTGCTGGGCGTGGTACTAACCACAGCAAAATATTTGACCTACCAGGGTCCACACCCACAAAGAAAATGGACTCTCTGCCTCAGAAGCCAAACAGTCCTAGCTCCTCAGTCAGGGGTGGGGCTGGTGAGCCAGTTCCTCCCCAACCCCGACCCTGTGCACGAATGCTGACTGGCTTCATCTTGTATAGGTCTTATGCAGGCAGCCACAGCAGCTGTGACTCCATGAATGGAAAGGGGACTTTAATTTTACAAATTTCTTTGGTTTTCTCTAGTGTTTTATTTGTGTGTGTGTGTGTATGTGTGTGTGTTTATATGTTTGTGGTTGTGTATGTTGCAGCACTCATGTAAGAGGACCAAACTTTTACCTGGATTCTGGAAATGGAAACCAGCTTACCAGGCTTGTTCAGCGAGCACCTTTTACCTGCTAGGCTATCTCATCAGCCTTCTACCTTATTTTTGTGATAAGGCATCCCACTGGAGTTTGCCATTTGAGCTAGACTGACTGGCTGGCATGCAATCCTTTGGGATCCTGCCTGCTCCAGCCTAGCACTGAGGTTACAAATGCAATAAGTAACCCACTCTCAGAGTTATGGCCTCGACCCATTAATGAGGGTGGTGTTCTCATGATTTCACCACCTCTGAAAGGTCTTGTCCATCAGGAATAACAATTAGTTAGGACAAACAGACTTCAGTCTGAGTGTTGGAACAGCCACTCTAAAAGAGTGTCCAGGAAGCTGTCACTGTTCTCAGACAAATTCGTCATTTTGTTGTCTTCATTATTGCCTGCTACATTGCTGTACGTTCAGAGAGAAAAAAAACCCTATGTCTATGCCTGCAGGTAAACCCTTGAGTCTCTGCTCAGATCTCATCTCCAAAATGGATCACTTTACCTGTGTCTTTGGATTTGATTTTCCTTCTCCGTTTCAACAGCCCGCAGACATACTCAATGTGGTCACAGTCTCAGCATCGCAGCTTCCCTCAGCTTCTCTACTTTCTGAATTCTTCCTCCGTTCTGAGTAATTTTTAAGTGCTGTGTGCATTCACTGCCTGGGGTTCTCAGCTTCACTCACTCTTTAACCTTTTTAGTTGAGCTTCTGAGAAACTGGGTTTGCCAAAGAAAGCAGATTTTCTTGCTACTGAATTAACTCTTTCCTTGTTTTATTCCCGGACCATCTTCCCTTTGTTTACTTTCTATTTTGTTAATTAACCCCACTCTTTCCATCCCATTTGATACTAAAATCGCAGCTTCTAATATCAAAACTCTCAATTTTGGTATTTCTTAGGACCCTATTTTCAAGTTTTTCCTTCATTTAAGTGTGCAAGTCTTCTATGAAATTGTAATCATATTGCCTATAATATCTTTAATAATCCTCTGTCTAAATGTTGATCCCTTTACACACTTAGAATTCATCTTTCTGTGGACAATTCTCTTCTCTATGCAATATACAGAAATTCTTTCCTCTTTTAAGATGTTTCTTGAGTACCAGTGGGTCTGTCAAGATCAGAACATCCACAGATGAGGTTCTGTTTTCCACCAACTTTCTGCCTTCATCACAAGACACCTGAGTATCATCCTTGAGTGTCCCCTGCTTTTACTTTAGGATGCCTAGATGTAGCATAACTCACCCCTCATATTTTCATGCCCTCTGTTTACTCATTCACTTCATCATTTTATTTTTAATAGCTATCAAATTTCTGTTCTATATTAAGATATTCTTTCAACTTATTGTCCACACTGCCGTGATTTTTCTAAACGATGAATGCTATGTTTGTGTTGTTACTAGACTTAAAGTTATTCAGCAGCTTTTCATGGTATGGAGGGTAAAGTCCAAACTCCTCACTGAGCCTGGCACAATCCTTTGTTTTAGATTCTCCTGATCCTTTTGGTTGTCATTTGTTTTGATATTTC
This sequence comes from Ellobius talpinus, assembly GCA_001685095.1. Classification (NCBI taxonomy): domain Eukaryota; kingdom Metazoa; phylum Chordata; class Mammalia; order Rodentia; family Cricetidae; genus Ellobius; species Ellobius talpinus. Next base: position 14,859 of record LOJH01002662.1, read on the forward strand.
TCTGTTCCAAACACAATTTATTTCACTTACATGGCCAAATATCCCCTTTCATTTATTTTATCACCCTCTTCTCTAACTCTACCCTTAGGTCTTTGAAAAGGCTTGGGTTGTCTTCATTTTCCAGCCTCCCCCTTGCTTTCTTTCTGTCACCTTCAAGTATCTTCTCCAGATAAATCATATTCTACCCCACGCTCAGATATAAATTCTACTAGGGAATTTTCCTTGATATAATAGAACTGGTTTGCAGATTCTTCTTTCTGCTTCTACAGCAATTAATATTTCATTTACATAATACTTGTCACATTCTATTGTACTTTTCTATTTTTGCCTTTTTATCCCCTATTAGCCTGTCAGCTCCACTGGGGCAAGAATAGTTTGTTTGTTTTGACTATAATGTTCTTGGCACATAGTGTGTTCTAATAATTATTCAATATTTGAATTCAGAAATAAAGGAATTGGATGATACAGGCAAAATCAAGCTGGCAGAGGCAAGATACAAAGAAGATTCAAAGCAGATATTAAAACTAAGGCAAAGGACTTTAGAAGCTTGAATCAGAAAGGTTTCAGATGCAACTAATATAGGCCTATATAAGCAAAATTCACAGACAAAGCTCTTGTGTTCATGCGTGAACATATCTGTTCCATTCAGCCTGGCCTCTCTATATTTGAGTTACATGCTTCTTTAAGTGATTTCTCACAACGTAAAGGTACATTTTTTAAAAACATTTATCTATGATATTTCCATGAAGTATATTCTTTATAACACTGGTCAATCTAGGCTAGTCACCCAGTCATAATCCTTGCTCTTGCAAAGCCCTCATAACTAATTCAGAAAATATGAAAAACCCCGGTTATTTTCTAACTAAAAACATAAATTCATGCAAATAAATGTATAGAAAGCAACTTCATTGTGCCATGTGTCTACTCTTCAAAGTGCCTTGAGCCTGTCTCAAATGTCACTGGATTCATTAGAACCTATTCATATGAACCAGTCTACTGGAAATTTCCTTCTTCTATCATTTAGAACACTATAAATATGCTAGAAAAAATCTGTAGTCCTTTTAGAAATGAACTAGTGGAGATCCTTTCAGGCTCACAAAATAGAAGATTTAAACCCCAGTTCATAATTTAACATATATATATATATAATATTGCCAAATTACTAGCTGAAATTAGAGCAACATCTTACTTTATAATTGATAATACTAAAGTGTTTCCAACATATTAACTTTGAATTATCCATTCAAATAAAACATAAACAATAGAATAAAAGCAAAACTAATAGAATGGGAGAAAATTATGAAAAAATAATCTATATATAGAAGTCTTACAATTAACAGCATAGATAGATCACCTGATTTGAATCAGAAAATAGATCTGAATAGATTTTTTTCAAATGTTGAACAGCAACATTATCAAACATATGAAAATACCTAGAAAAAGATAAGACAGCACCATAATTAATCTACCTGTCAAGATGGCCACTATTAAATAAATAAACAAATGTTGATGAAGATGTTCTATTAGTCTATTTCCATTAACGTAACTAAACACCTCAAACAATTTACTTAGGTTTCTCAAAGCCTTGTTTAGCTCACAGCTGGTGGTTCTAGAAGTGAAAACAGGATAGGACCAGCTCCAGTAGGGGTCCCAGTGGCACATGGTGAAGTATGTGCAGTATTGCATCTCAGTCTGGGAGACACAAAGAAATCGGAGATTAAGCTCAGGCTTTATTAACTTATTACCCTGATAAGAAGTCACTCCAATAGGTCAGAATTGTGTTTCTAAAGGCAATGTTATCAATGACATAAGGACTTTCCAGTAGCTACATCTCTTAAGAAATCCATCACCTTCCACCACCAACCTAGCAGGAGCCATTGTGAAGAGAAATGAAATGTTTCAAACAGAAGTTAGAGAGCTTAGAGTTCTGCCTTTCTGGTGGGAATGTGAGATGAGACAATAGCTATGGAAAGAAGGTAGCTTTATCAACAAATCAGTCTCTAAACATGACCCAGAAATTCCAGTTTTCGATGACATATATCCAAAAGCAACGAGACCAGTGACTCAGTGAACTATTGCTATTTATGTGCATAGCAGCATTGTTTCAAAACATGGAAATCACCAAGTGTCTGCCTCTGCATGTATACATAAATACAATGTGGCTTGATAGAATCTTATTCTACTCTGGCATATACTGTAACATGGATTAATGTGGAGGATATTATGCTAAGAGAAACAAGCTGGTCAGAAGGAGACAAGAACTTAGAGAGCCTACTTATCAAGGTAATGTAGAATACTCAGATTCAGAGAGGCAAGACAATGGTGGTAGCCAGGGATTGTTGAAGCCACAACTGGGAGCTACTTAGTGATTGCAGAATTTTATTCTGCAAGTCAGAATGCAGTTTGGTAGTTGGTTACACAACTGTGTGAACATTCATAACTCTACTGAATTTCACACAGGTAAATGATGATGAATGCAAGTCTTAAACATATTTTACCACAGCATAAAAAATTCTTAAGATGCAAAACTGTTTTCGGAATGAATGTACATGTGTTTTTATATTTAAAAAGTCATGAAGATACAAAGGAAAGATGTCAGTATTCAATACTGAATATTATCTCTGTTTCATCTTCAAAAGTAACATCAATTTTAAGGAAGAAAATATCTTTGTTGCTGAATTTTGTTGTTTTTAGTTGTTATAATTCCATAAGAACAGTAATTAAAAGATAACCTTAGTATACCCATTAAGATGCTGAAAATAAACTATGGTGTATGCAAGGAAGAACTTAAGAGCCTGGTTGTGTATAATCTAGAGAAGTCAAGAAATATAACATTTTTTTCTGCTTGTGAAGGTCTCAATTGACTTAAAGGGATTTTAAAGAAAAAAAATTAAACATTGGAAACTAAATCAGGAAACAACTAAAATGTTTACGAGGAAGTCTGCTTACCCAAAAGCCATCAGACTAGTTAAGTTCACCCCAGGCTATGAGTACATTACTTGGTTTCCAAGTTCTTTCTGAAGACTTGTAAAACAAAGCTCTATTTGGAGCAGAAACTCTGGGAAACATTTACAGACTAACAAGTAGCAGAGGCACTCAAAAATGTCTAATGACTTCGCTCCAGTGTCTATGCACGTCATCAAAACTGATGAGCTTGCCTCATCTGGACTTAGCTGAAAGGATGCAAAGCAAAAAGGAAGAAATGGGAAGAGTGTTTCCATCATGAAAACTGTAGGAAATAACAGATGTTCGAGACACGCTGGAGCCCAGTTTCCCAAGTGTTCTCATCTCTGTCACAGTCAATCTGACCCACTAAAACCGTAGCTTAGAGGAAATAACAGACGTTCGAGACACGCTGGAGTCCAGTTTCCCAAGTGTTCTCATCTCTGTCACGGCCAGTCTGACCCACTGAAACCGTAGCTTAGAGGAAGACAGATGAAAAGGCTGGTTGGGAAAAACTCTCTCAAAGTGTGGCTACAGGGATCCTAGGTTTCTAGGGGGTTCAAGCTATTACATCAGGGACAGGGAAGGGTCTTCTTATGGTAAAAAGAAATTTGGAAAATGTTATGTTCAACAAAAATAACAATGCTTTGTTTAGTGTGAAAAAGATACTGAAAATATAATATTTCCATTGGGTGTAGCACAATAAATAAAAATCCAGAGACAGATATTGGGGTTCAACCTAAAGGTCAGAAAAGCAAATCAACCAGCCACTGGTTCTTACCTCTACCTCAATCTTATATGGTGATCCTGCCTCCAGGAAACCTCAGAATGAGACTGTGTCTGAGAGATGTCTTCTCCCATCTTATAACTCTCTTCAGGGCTAGGATTAAATGTGCACACCACTACTGCCGGTTTCTATGGCAAACTAGTTTGGCTACTGGGATTAAAGGTGTGTAGCACCACTGCCAAGTCTGTAAGGCTGATCTGTGGGGCTGTTTTTCTCTCTGATCTTCAGGCAGGCTTTATTTATTACAATACAAATGAAATATACTACAATTGGAGTTTTCAGAAAATGAATATGGAATAATATTAGGAAAGCATGATGCATGCTTCTTAATAGTAGAGAATTATCAGCTCTACTGAAATTAGGAAATTTGTTATAATCAAACTTTGGTTGTAAATTTATAAGCATTTTGACTCAGAATAATTACTGAGTGTGTGTGAGTAGCCTTGGAGAGAAGCCACATGACAGGTAGTGACATCTGGTGTTAGTCATCAAGGTTTTGAGAACAAAGGCCAAGTGAAGGCTATAGTGTTCACTCTTCAGTGACTACAGCCTTGGCTGATTGCCTGGATTGCTCCTCATGAGATCTGTGACCCAGGACCATCCAGATAAACTTTGTCTGTTTCTGACTTCCTGAAACTGTGAGGATGAATCTTCTCTTGTTTAAAGATAGCAAGATTTGGAGTGAATTTGCTCATGCTGATTGAACCCAAAAATGTGCTCGTGTATATCAAGTACTATAAGCCTGCAGAAGTATGATTTTTAGGCAAACTCCATAATAGAATATCCTTTGTCATAGTTTCAATTGTTCTGTGTTATATCTCTGTGATTTGACATTTACCAAACACACAGTAGGCACTCAATAAACACTGCTAATAGCTAACCAACTTGACCCGGATTGCCTTTTTAGCTCTGGAAATGCAAAAAGTGGTAACAAAGTATTAATGATAAGTACGTGGTGACTCTGGAAATTTTATTGCCACCAAATTAAGAAAACATTGGCAGCAGAGTCATTGTTTTCATTCAAAATAAGCGACCTGATGGAGCATATTAACAAATAGGGACATGATTTATTCATTACCATTTGCTACATCTTGACTGAGAAAATTAAATTGTTCTGCAGATGCTCGATACACTCTGAGACCTTTTCAATTTCTTCCCTGGCCCTCCCTTATTAATTATTCTTGTTTTCTTTAAAGGACTACAGGAAAATAAGCAATATCCTGCCTCTTTGGCAAATAATTGATCATTTGGCTTCTTGAACTTCTTCATGGATTGTGTGTCTCTCCCCAGGTTTACTTAACGTCTTGAGCAGCGCAATGGCATTAGAGTGATTTCTTACTGGAAATCGTACACAAAAAGGAGTAAGTGCTTCCTCTTTTGGCCATGGTGCAAGATAAAGCAGATGACCAGAAATGGCACTCCCTCAAATCCCTTTAAAAATATTGGTTTTGCTGATCTTCTTTATCCCAGGGAATTTTCTTCCCAACTCATACTTTCTGTTCCTGTTCTTATAAGCACCCATTTCAAATTATAGAATTGAAATAGAAGAGTCTTACTAGACTTCTAATGTCAAGTGAGAGTGTAAATAAATCAAATAAAATTACTTTGCCTTTACTATTAAACAAGACATTATGGAAACATCTTACATCAATTCCTTTTCTAAATATTCTTATAATGAAATTTTATGTCAAATTAAAGATATTGTAAAACTTGATATTGGGATTTTAATCATTGTAAGAAATGGTATCTATTACAGCTCAACTTTAAATCAGGAATTAGCAATTTTCTTGTCTGCTGTAAATAAAGTTTTGCTGAAATATACCCATGTCAATTCTTGTGCACATTGTCTGTGACTATATGCATCCATGCTACAATAGCAGATTTGAGTATCTGAAAGAGAAGTTACATCCTGGAAATCTAAACCATATTTTCTGATCCTTTATAGAAGACATTTGGTGATGCTTTGTGGTACTTTGAATTTATTGTTGGCTCCCATAAGATCATAGACAGTGGGACAATTAGGAAGTGGTTTGTTGGAGTAGGTGTGGCCTTGGAGGAAGTGTGTCATGTGGGGGCAGGCTTTAAGGTCTTTGCTCAAGTTAGACTCAGTGCGACACTCAGTTCACTTCTGGTTTCCTATGGATCAAGGTATAGAACTCTCAAGTCTTTCCCCAAGACCATATCTGCTGGCATGCTACCATGTTTCATGCCATGATGAAGATGAACTAAAACTCTCTGAAACGGTAAAGCCAGCCCAATGAAATATTTTCTTTTAAAAAAGTTGCTGTGGGCATGGTATCTCTTCACAGCAATTGAAACCCTAAGATACACTTATATAAATATAAAACACAGAAGCAGGTCTTTTATATTATATTACACTAAAGTTAACCTCTGCATTTACTTCTGAGTGAAGGAGAACTTGGAGACAATTCAGAATTTTATGGTAGTTAGTGGGAATTGGCCAAAAGGGGACATCATTCCTTAATAAGTATGGAGTTATGTCCAGATAATACTATCATAAATGGGAGATATGGTAAGTAAAAAAATGCATCAACACTCCTAACTAACTGAACATAAAGCTGACAGAACACTGTAGAGTACAGAAAGTGGTAGCTCATTACTACTGCTTGGTATCTGAAGAGCACATTGTACTGCATATTACTAAACTAGGAGAATATTAAATAAAAGATTGAGCAAGGACACTTTCTTTTGATGTATGTGTCTTTCTCGTCACTGTTAAGTTAAAAGCGATTGAGTTGAGGAGTGTATTGGCTTCACACCAACCTCTAGGCTGTCTGCACTCACATCTTTACGCTATGCCTTATTTCTCTTCTGAGTTCTCTAGGTGACTGATGCTTGGAAGTATTCATTGAGATGCTTAGCTTTATTGGAAATGTTCACGTTTGCTACCATGCCTTGATTTTCCTTCCTAAACTGATCTTAGTTCCTTAGGTTGTGGGTGGGTACAGCTGTGTACTGACTCGGCCTGGCTGAACTCTCTACGACTCTGTAGCAACTTTGAGCTTCATCTCTGCCCACAGATTCTCATAAAATGGTCACCATTCTCATGTTTTGAACATTAGTAACACTTCTCAACTTCTGATTCATACATTCCTCCCTTGGGATGCCTTAATTTTCTGTGCCTGAGCAAGCAAGATGCACCAAGCTTTAAAGGACTTACCCAGCATTTTGATATACTGACCAGGTCATAAAAGAGAGAAAGGAGATGGAATAATGTACATCTAAAACTGGATGCTAGAGAGAAATTTAAGAGTGCTGAGTTTCTGTGTACCACAACCATGTTCCACACAGGAGCAACAAATTATTTGTTTTAACCATTTATGGAAACAGAATAAAAAATAAGACTTCATAAACATGAAGATTAAGATAAAACAGTATGAAATATTTGCCAAGAATTGCAAAGTTTGTGGGAAAAAATCATAAACAATATAAATTTCAATTGCTTGGGATAGGCAGGTGGATAGATATAATGTTTATAATTGGTATAACACTTTTAATTTATAAAGATTTCTTTGAGTTATGTGATTGAAGTTACAGTTCTTTTTTATTATTATTAAGAAATAGCTTGATGCTAAGTAAAAATATAGTAGACCCAAAATAAAGAATAAAGATCCACATTTGAATTACTATGAAAAAATAGTCTTATTTATTTATTTATTCAATTTATTTATTTATTTGCTTTTCTTTCTAGTTGCTTATTGACAGCTATTATTTTTCTTTAAAATCGGATCTTTGAGTAAGCATTTTAAAAATGATGTTTGGATCAGAGAATAAGGTTTTAAGGCCTGAGGGAAGAATACTTGGCAAAAAAAAATAACATAGAGTCTGCGGGGGAGGTAGGCAAGAGGGTAAGGGCACTTGTTACACAGTCATGAAGAGCAGGCTTTGGGTACCAGCTCCCACGTAACAATCCTGTGCAAACCTGTCAACCCAGCTCCTAGTGAGGTTGATGCAGGAAGATCAGGCGTCTTAGACTAGGTGAGAACATGGCCAGGTCAAGGAGACGCTCTGCATTGGAAGAATAGGCAAAGAGCAACAGAGGAGAACAATGAACACATACACACAAGCACATTGCATCTGCACATACAGGTGGGCATACATGAACATAAATATATGCACATACATAATCCATAAATACACAAATATATAATACAAACTTACAAATAGATTAAAAACAAATGAATAATCAGTATTTTTAAAAGAATCACAGGCTACAGGAGCTGCAGGGAAAAAAGCCTACATAAATAAGAGAAGAGTGGAAGGGAAATAGGTCATTTATTTCAGGTATTTCAGAGATTCTGGGGGCTGTGAAAGAAGAACTAGAAGATGGGCACAGGCTCGGCACTGCCATGCCTTTGACCCCATGGAAAGCCAGTTAAATAGAGATGGAAAGTAGTGGCTGGTCAGAAAGTTAGTGTTAACTACTCTTGTATATGAACAAAAACATGAACTGAAATTGGCAACTACATCAAAACTGATCTTAGGGCCTGGGTGGAAGGAGCCATGAAGAGGAATAGTGTCAGTTCAAATGATCAAGCTGGCTATGTTACCTTAAGGAAAATCAGGTGTAACATGAAACAATGACACCAATAACACGGGCGGCAGCGCTTTGAGTGAACAGGGAATTGTACTGACAATATAATATAGTTTCTTGATAGGAAAAACAATAAGGTTGGTTAGGAAAAATACATTGTTGTTGTACCCAAGAAGGTATTGTCAGTAAACATTTAGTTAACATATATTTAAGGAGATCCTTCTACATGTTAGAGATCATCGTTCTAGGCTCTGAAGATACAGCAGAGGAACATGTTCAATCAAAATGCTTTACTCCAATGAAGAGATGTGAGAGCTACTTTATTCCATGAACTGACAGTTTATTACATTTCAAACCCTGTGAAGGGAGTAAAAATGGACAGGAAGAGGTGGTGTTTTTAAGAGCCGGGCAGCTAGGAAGAGGTGGTGGTCTGTTCTATCCAGAAGAGGATGATGATTAAGAGGAGACTCAAAGAACCTGTGGGTTCTCAGCAGATGTCGCACGTAGGTAAGGGCAGGAAACACAATGAGTGGTGTGAGTGAAGGCCAGGAGCCTGGCAGAAGAACCCAAAGGGGAAAGGAAGATGAGTCATAGTGGAGGAACCAGAGGAGCGTGAGCTTGAGGACGTGAGAGGACAGGCGGCTGCAGGAGTGTGCCTTCTGAGTGGAGGCCAAGAATGAACAGCAGCAATGAATAGCTCCGCGGGATTAAGTGGCCCCAAAGACTGAAAGACTCTGGCTTGGAACACTGTTCACCTTGGCACACACACACAGAGAGAGAGAGAGAGAGAGAGAGAGAGAGAGAGACAGAGACA
>LOJH01002662.1:24005-37706 GCA_001685095.1 Ellobius talpinus
AGAGAGAGAGAGAGAGAGAGAGAGACAGAGACAGAGACAGAGACAGAGACAGATAGAGAGACGAAGGCAGAGACAGAGAGATGGAGAGACAGAGAGATGGAGAGAGGAAACAGACAGACTGGCAAGTGCTATTGTCTGTCAGCCCAGTCAGCTAGCTCAGTCAGGCTTCCAGAATGGATGGCTGGGAAAAGGACAGCGTGCCTCTGTTGAGTGAAGTCCAGCTTGGCTGGAAGGACAGTGGTGAAGTGAGACCTCAGGCATGACGGAAGCATGCTGGAAGTGAAAGATTCCACTGGGCCGTGTGGGCCATAGTCATGTGAGGCATCTGAGTAGACGCCACCCTGGATCCTTCCTCAGGCCATGTCACCATGAGCGGTGGACTCTGGCTTCCCTGTGTGGTGCAATTCTTATCAGAACTGGGAAGGACCTGGGTCAAGGAGGCCTTCCAAAGTTCTCCAATTTGGAGAGTTGATCTGTTAGCAGAAGTGCTTGAGATGAAGCAATGTGCTTCGTTTTTGTGTCTCAAATCGCACTTTGGAACAATTACCTCTCAACAACCAAAGCAAACTTGAGGAGATGTCGCAGTCCACCCACTGAGACAGTGTGCCTGGTCTAATGGGAGATCACCAAAGGCAGCTGGACTGGGACTGAACGAGCATGTGATCAAACTGGACTCTCTGAATGTGGCTGACAATGGGGGCTCACTGAGGGGCCAATGATAATGGCACTGGGATTTGTTTCTACTGTATGTACTGACTTTTGGGGATCCTAGTCTATTTGGATGCACACCTTCCTAGACCTGGATGTAGCGGGAAGGGGCTTGGACTTCCCACAGAGCAGGGTACCCTGCCCTCTCTTAGAACTGGGGAGGAAGCGGGGAGAGTGAGTGGGAGAGCAGGAGGGAAATGGGAGGAAGGAAGGAAGTAAAAATTTTGAATGGTATTATTTATAAAGTAATAAAAAAATTTTAAAGGTGTGGTCAGTATGGAATTAAGCAATTGTCATTATGAGAAACTTTCAACCTGCTATACTAAAAGGTACCCAGTTACAAGTTCCACTTGCATAAAATAGAACTCATGCTTATCTTGTCGTTCTTTTTTTGCTTAGTTTTTATTTTGATTTCCTGCCTACAAATACTTCCGAGGTTTTCTGCTTGTGGTTGTATACACACCTCTCAAATCCAGAGATCTGGACCCAACAGAGCAGCAGAAGAAATATGGAGGAGTAAATATTTTTGTGAAACTTTATAAAAATGTGACATTGGTCACTTGGAGGTGTGCCTCTCCTTTTGTTCATATAGCCTCAGGCACCAAAAGGAGGCCACAGAACAACAAGCCGAGTAGGTTTAAAATTTTTATCTCTGTCTTTAAAACTTCTGGGTTTGGGACGAAGGCCTCCTGACTATTTTCTGTTCCATCTATCAACAACTTTTAAGTTAATTTTCCACTTGTGAACAAGTGTCTCCCTTTTCCAAATGCTTACAACTAGAAAGAGTGTTGAGCATGTAGATGCTGCATGGAAGTGATTTCACCATGTGTGTGTACTTACAATGATGTTTCTAAAGCAGGCAAAATAAAACGGTGACAGCTAATAGCAGAACGCTATAATTATAGCAATATGTTTTAATAAATTGCTAAGTAACACATGGAACTGGATGACTGCCATGGCACAAGACTTTATCACTCTGCTCACAATAATACACAGTTTAAAGATCATGAATGGCTTCTTTCTGGAATTTTCCATGCAGTGTTTTCAGACTACACTTGGAGCAGCTGAAATTTCAGAAAAGGAATCTATAGAAAAGGGGAACTCCTGGATCTTGCTGTTCTTTTGGTCAGATGCAATTTCACTTTTATTAATGTGCAGTATTCTTCCTACCCAGAGCCTGCTGTGCATGTTTTCATAAGCTCTTATGACTTTATAGATGATACATGTTCTGGTCAAAAATGAACTCAGATCCTGACTCGCGGAGGGAGGTCTCTTGGATGCAGTCCTCCTAAGGAAAACTCAGCCACTGCTCTCCGAGTGCACTGCCATTTGTCATTACCCTTTGTTTACATTCTCAGAGCCAGATCTCAATCACGTGACAGCACTTCTGCCCAAATCAATTTGTATTAATATTTCAAGTCGGATTTCGGGAGGCACTGGGTCCAATATGCTACAAACATCCAAGCATATGCGCCTTCCCTTCATCCAGAGATTTTGTCATTAGATTTTTTTTAAGTAGGGGTGGAATGGGTGAGGGGAGCATCAAGTTTCACTGGCACGCTCTGCTGGACCATCTCAGCACTTAGTGAAAACTTGTGGGTGGAAGAATTGACACAGATACAAGTTTAGTCCTAAAGATAAGCTAAAGGATTTTTTTAATGAAACCAGGTGTCCCCCACATTCTTCACCTCATAGTGTCTAATAAGGCACCCCTCCCCCCTTTCAGCAGCTCTAGCCAGGAATCTTTGAGTTGTTTTTGATCTTCTCTTATCCTTTGATCTGTGAGATGAAGTGAAAATTTGAGCCTATTGGGTTCTCTGTCTTGCGTTTTTAGGTCTTCCTTTCTCCCGCATGCAGTCAGTGATTCCACTATCAGGGCCCTGAGTTCATTTCTGGTTAGCTGGAGCTCTGCTACTCTTTATTCTTGGGCATAAGGCTGTCATCTGGCTGTTTTGGATGTTTTAAGGTTGACTGGTCAAGTCGACCCCCGTGCCGTGGGCTTAGTACTCATTACTCAGGCACGTCATATTCTTAAATGAACTTGCTCGGCAGCTTTGGTTCATACCATCCCTGATCTTCTTCAGTGAGTTGACAGCACACAGAATTTTCTGGGATCCATTGTCTTTTTTTTGTCCGAATGCATCATTTTACTAAACAACCAGCAGATTCTGTGGTGTGGTGTGGTGGCACTTTCGATGCATCCCTGAGCAGACGAGAAACTGAAGCACTTCCCTGCATTATCTGGGAGCATTTGCACTTACAGAATCCTACAGAATGTTGTAAAAATTTAGATAGTTCTAGCCTAGATTCTGCCCCCCACTTCCAAATCACACTGATGAAAAATTACTTTTTGGGAAAAAAAGAGATCCCATCAATAGTGATTGTAAGCAGCATGTGTAACCCATGGGATGTATTTGTTTGTGTCCCCACTTGCCCAATGAGAATATTGCCTAGTGCTTCAATTAAGCCATCTGCAAGGTACCCTGGTCTTGCCTGAGCCTATGAATTTGGCACTATGTAGTCTTCTCAAATCTTCTCACCAAAAATGAATTTTATAATAATTGACCTTTTAATCTAGAAAATCAAATCCTCTTGTAATTAAATTAAACTTTCCATGGGATGAACCTAGCTATCAAATGTCATCTTATCTTCAGCAGCGGGAGCTGAAGCCGAAACATCAGACACTGCAAACACGAAAGTCAAAACAGATCATTAACACCAGGCTAAATGCTTCTAGACAGTTTTACAATGTCTTCATGTTTAGCTGTTGAAAATAAGCTGTCAAAAGCTATGTTGCTGTCTGCTTAAAGGGTGCAAAGCAAAATACTAAAGATATTTGCTTTGAAGACTGTCTGGACAGCTCTGATGAAGACTAACAAGTTAATCTGGACACATGAATGCCAGAGTGAGTGGAAGTGCTTCTTCTGAGCCTTGGATCACCCATCCTAAACACGCTGTGCTCTGTTTACCATGGCACCCTTTGCTAATAAAAGATAATGAAAAACGAGAAAGAACCAATTTGAATATGCTGGTTGAACATTAGAGGATATGGCTTAAATTATGTTTAAATGATAACAGAAGTTTTAATACTTTCTTAACAATTGAAAATGGACTTAAGAGACCTGCCAATAATATGTGAATGAGTTAAATCGTTACTTTCCAACTGTAAAACTAAGTGCTATCTTCCCTATAGCATGGAAGAAAATATTTTCCAGCTGTCTTCCAGACAGGGAGTTAGTATCTAGAAAATATGTAGGAATGCAAAAGTTAAACACGAAAGAAACAAAACCATCTGTCAATCAATCACTACGAACTAAAAAAATAGTTCTCAGAAAAAGAGACACAATAGCCAACAAATATCTTTTAAAATGTACAATCCCCTTAGCTCTCAGGAAAATGTGAATTAAAACTACTTCAGCAACCTATATCACTTCTACCAGAATGGCCATCACCGGGAAAACAAACCACACCAAATGTTGTGACTGTGGAGAAAGAGGATTTTTCCTCAACTTTGGTGGGAATGCACACTTGGGCAGCCACTGTGAAAATCGTTATTATAGTAGACTGTCATGTGGCCAAGATATGCCACTCCCAGAAAAGGACAAAAAAAAAAGACTTTATATCATACCATAGAGATATCTGCATGTCTGTGTTTATTGCTGAATTGTTAACAATAGCTAAGAACTGGAATGCACCATGCAGGTATTGCAGATCCTCTCCAAACCTTGAGAAGCACAGTTGGTATAAGTGACAGTTGTAGCAGATGTCAGCGCAGTCCTGCGGGCTCCAGCAACACCTGCAGTAGGACTTCCACTACGTCCTTCAGTTTTCGAATGTCACTGTCTTTGAATGATGTCATAGATCTCCTTTGATGGCGGACTGTTGTCAGAGGGAGTTTCAACCAGGCAGTGCTTGACCAAAACGGTATGCATGTCAGTATATCAACAACCCCTCTCTAACCTCAGGTGGAAAGTGCTGAGATTCTGTGGATTTTCCAGGAGTCCCTAGAGCAGTGGTTCTCAACCTGTGGGTCTCAACTCCCGCCTGGGTTATGAATAATCCTTTCACAGGTGTTGCCAAAAACCATCAGAAAGCACAGATATTCATTTATATTATGATTCATAACAGTAGCAACATTATAGTTATGAAGGAGCCTTGAAAATGAGTTGATGGCTGTGGGTCACAACAACATGAGGAACTGTATTAAAGGGTCACACCAGGAATGCTGAGAACCACTGTCCTGGAGTAACAATACATGGCCATCGAAGCATCAACTCTGCAGACACATTTAAATGGTCGATTTTCCCCTTATCCATCCTTCGCTCCTGTAAGCCCACTTCTGGTTGTGGAATCATCTATCCTTCCAACGGACTACTGCACACAATCCTCCCCTCGGGTTCTACTTTTACGACAAACCAAGCTAAGGAATCTAGTCACTAAGCACAGGTTCTGGAAAGAGTAAAATGCCCAGCATTCAAACAGAAGCACCACGTTGCACTCAACAAGAGAGTCGAGGCAACAGCAGCCCAGGGGTGAAGTTTGGAAGGGAAAGGGAGTTTGTTCAGAATTATATCCAGCACCACCCTGTGAGGAAAAGGAGAGGAGCATAAAACCCAGGTATGTTTTCATGTTCTGTTTGAGTGGATAACAGCCCAGATCTCAGATTTGCCTCTATAGCTGCCTGCAAGAGCCAATGTAACCCCAGGAACTGTTGATGGGGTACTTGAAAGAAATGGTCTTGGCTAGTTAACAGTAAAGAATTAATCTTTCCTAAGAAAACATTAGCTTCTCCTCTGAGTCCCTGGAAGGTAAATTTTAAGCCTTTGGACTGTGCTCATATAGACATGTATCTTCGTTTACCTGGAGGCCTGTGCCAGTCCAGATAGTTGATGCCAGTTATTTGTGGAGGAGATCCATGGGAAACATGGTATCAGTTTGGCAACTACAAGAGCTGGAGAAGGAGAGCAGCCATAGTATTCAGAGAACTGAGCCCTATAAACTCAGGACACCAAGACACAGAGAATGCTGAACATCTCTGATGGCATCACTCCATAGCTTTGCTTACTCATTCCTTCACTGCTGCCCTAGATGTGGAAGCTCCATCCATGATGTCTCCCCACCACAGGTCCCCTCCCCTCTGTTGATTTTCCTCTGTGATTTAATCACCCATTACTGAATAAGATGGCTTTTCAGAGTTTTCAGGGTGATCTTGGCATCACCCACACTAACTCACAGTTGATGTAGAAGGGAGACTAGTCATGAAACCACGAGAAATCATGAACATTTTAGCTGGCATTTATTAGAAGGAAAAGAGTATGGAGTTGATAACTAACGTTTTTAGGCTACCGATGGGCAGCAAGTCACTGCCTTGTGTCTAACAGGACAGATCTGTCTCATGCCTTCCTTTTGAAACAGGTGCTGGTGTCTGATAAAGCAGAATACGGAGAATGAATGGGCTAATCCTTATTCTACAGTTATGATTTCAAAGTGATTGTCTAGTGGCTAAATTAATATCATCATGTCTTTAGAACTGTGATAGTAATTCTGGTTCAGGGAGTATTATCACCTTTTCTTCCTGTGAGACATGGCTGGAATTGAGGTTAGATTGGATTAGTTATGTCCAACTTTTTCACAAAGCTGCCGATGGCCATCTCACAACCTAGAGAAGATTGGTTTTCCATTTAGATTTCTGTAATTGGTTATAAGAATATGTTTAAATGCCATAGAAATCCTTTCACTGTTCATAAGGCAGGTAAAACACCCACCTGTGTTTAAATGTGTGTTCATCAGTCTGTCTCCAGGCAGGGGCTGCAGATAACACAGTCCATTTGAATTTTTGGTCTTCACCATGTCAAGTTCATAAAAGTATTTTGCATCTAAAATGTTGCTTTACCACACGGCATTTATACAATGCCAACGAAAGAAGAGTTAATGGATCTTACAATGATGAGCAACCTGTAAAGTGAGTCAGAGTGACAGGGCCCAGTGACAAATGACAATTTGCTCATGAATTGTTTACTATCTAAGTTACACTGCATTCCAGGCAGGATTTTGTTTAAATAGTTATTCAAAAATTTGCAAAACTGTTGAATGCTCCATCGGCCAAGAGTATAAGTGATGATTTCACAAATGTATTGGAGGTATCGAGTAGAAATACATAGCATCGGTACAGTTGTATAATGTCGTCATCTTAAAGGTTAGGATAAAAGTGTGAAACTCTTTAAATCCCTTCTGCTCACAAACTCATTCTAAGGCTGAGTTTGTGTGTGAGTGTGTGTGTGTGTGTGTTTTCATATCTTTATTTGATACCCTCCTTCTGAAAGTGAACTGTACACTATGACTTGTTTCTAATGGATGCAACTTCTAAGATTAAGTGTGAAAAAATCAATGCTGTCCATTAAAATCACATCGTGTCTGTGTGTGGTGAGGGAGCTCTTTCTTAGTCAATGTTGCCGTCATCTGCCATGTTCTGAGCTGTGCTATGAAGATTCTCTCATAGGTGGCATCTATGAAGCAGCCTGCAAGAAGCTGAGGCCTTCCACCCAACAGCTGGTAAGCAATGGAATTTCCCCAACAGCCAAATGAGCTTAGGAGAAGATCCACCCTCAATCAAGCATTAAAGTGGGTACAATTTACACCTAGTAAGCATTATAGAGCCAGGGGATCCAGGCAAACCACAAGGCACTGGGAGGTAGTGAATGTTATTCTTTGAGGCCAATAAGCTGTGAGATAACTGGTTATGTGGCTATAGAATATCAGTACGCCTGGGCTTGAATTTCAGCTTTGTTCCATTCTAGTACTGTGGTTATTTAAGCTATTTGTATCTTTTCCCCCCTTTTTGTTTAGTTACTTGTAAATGTTTCCATAAGAGTAGTACCTACCTAATAATACAGAAAGCAATACAGAGGTTTGGTCATATGAGCAGGTGAGTGGGTATTCATGGCATATCCACTTAGGCTCAGCTCCTGTGTACAAGGGTGATGGCTATGACCCACAAGTGTTGGGCAGTGGACCTCAAACAGATACTGAGCCAGTTTTTAATGAGACATCTAAGGGGGTGGACTACCAGTTGGTTCCAACAACAAGTGATCAAATCAAGCAGTTTTTGGGAAAAAATAAAAGTCAAGGCTTCAGTGAGAACTTGGTTTCTTATTTAGCACTAAACATTTTTAACAATAGCCACCAAATTTATATAGCATACTTGTAAAGGTAATACTTAGTCCCAAGTATTTAGAGTATGAGTGTAAGAATTGATGGGTACACTAGAAAGTGAGTTGAGAATGAAAGTCAATATGAGTGGTACCCATAAAGAAGGACAACAACAACAAAATCTTCCTCTCCCACTGTGAGTTTTATACCACAGACTACTGAGTCATTAAAGTTTTCTAAATTCAGATTGCTAAGTCCACAAACCAACAAAGTAAATGTATTGCATTAGTCAGACTACTGTCTTCCTTCAATACAGAAAAGATTAATTAGTCATATTTTATATCTATAATTATAGTTTAGTGAGTACTAAGTCAAGCTGCTGGTTTTCTTGTGAGTCATGCTACATACAATTCAACGTACTTCTGCCTCAGACCTTACCTCCTCTCAGCTCTTTCTCTACACACCATGCATTTCCTTTTTCTTTCAGAGTTTTGAAAAGAGCTAAGTCATGCATTGGAGAGACATATAAACAGCCAAGATTAAGGACACAGTCAGGCTAGGGTCCTGCCAACTTAATTTAATTTAGGGATTCCAGAGTTCCAGAAACCTTTCTTCTGGGATAAGAAGGCACTTCAGGAGGATGCGATGGACTGGCAACACTTGCCGGAGTAATTTGTATTCCCTTGCCAGCCAACTGCAATAACATCAGCTTGAAGTGATAAGAATACTGCTAAATTTGCTTTAATTAATGTCAAGTCCCAGAGTAATAAATCACCGTTAATTCTTGAGTTCAGTTTTTGGAAATAGTCTTGCTTCGTCTTTTTGGCTGTCAGTGGAATTTGGCTGGGGAAGTCTCCCACTTGTGGAGGCTGATCAGCTCGGTCATTGTCTTTGTCATTCTTAGTTTCTCAAGGTGAGATTTCATATTGTTGGGAGCAACATAATAACTCCCTCATTCTCTTTGTTGTGATCCTGACAAAATTGTGGCATTGCCAGCTCTTTGTGAAACCTTGGACCTATCACCAAAAATATTACCTAATTTTTGTAGGCGTCTGCATAATGTTCAGATACTTCTACATTAATAAGCTTCCTCATAAAATATCATTATATTTTAAGAAAGAAAAAAATCTACATAATAGAAAATAACTGTGATTTCAACTGTGATTCTCCACACTTTTGGTATTATTGGTAGGATACTCTTCCTATAATTTAAAATGCATTCTAGGGGTTGAAGAAGTGGACTTTATGTGTGTATGCTTGTGTGTGTGTGAATGTATGCATGAGTGTATGTGGGTGTTATGTTTGAAGTTCTATCTATAATTTATGACCCTTCTTTTCTTCTTTTTTCTGTTGATTTGAATCTGCCTCAGATATACTAGGCTCCTAGGCATGCTCTCTACTACTGAGCTAAATATCCAGCCTTAATATATTATTTCCTAAAAAAAACAATAAATAAGTGGTCAATGTCAATGTCCATGCTGGTTGACTTGGCAAATCGAGATTTTCAAAGAATTTCTCTTCTCAGCTGAGGAACACTTTTTTGGCTAGATCCTTACTTCTGAGGTTCCTCTGGGCTCCCCTTTTCAGTTCTGTTTTGGATGGCATCTCATGCTCCCAGTGGGTGGCTTAATTCTACTTTATAGTTTGTGTTGTCAGTCATGAGCATGTTAGAAATGCATAGAACAAATCCTGGTATGGACTGGTGCCTGGAAGCTCAATACTTTGCACAATTATGCCCTTTCGATGTATTTAACCACTGGCCATTTCAAATTTCATTCCATTTAAATGATTCAAAAAATAAGCATTATTGATCAGTAATTTCACGGATGTCAGGGATCCTGTGGTCTTCTCACAAGCTGTCACCTGTTTTAGTCCTTTAGATTCTCTGAGAAATGTCTCAACATAGAACCTGCTTTTCTTCCTGCTGCAGCATCACTCAGTGTATATGTTAAGCTACTACTTTGGGAATCTGGCCAAGTTATCAGGCCAATCTTCAGTTCATTCTAGCAGAGGTGGTGGGGAGACGGCATAAAGAGAGCTGGACTGAGGGTCAGAGCTCGTGACACTGACATCAGAACTCTCAGAGCAGACAATTCACAAGGCCTCTTTTTCAGACCCATTAATTCAGAAGTGGTAGAGGGCCAGAGGAAGTTCTTCAAAGCCTTTCTACCTCTGATGTTCTGAGAGCTGTCTGTAATGACTACCCACACCAGTGTACTGTTTAATGTCATCTTTACTTCAGCAGAATAGGAACAACTTTGGTGTATGAAAAGTCAGCAAGTCTATATATTTTCTTTTGTTCTCACAGCTTGGGGTATATAGGGCCAATTCTGAAAAAGGAATTAAGTCACTAATGAAAAGAGAGAAGGAAATTGTTTATGGATTTGTGAATCACTATGTCATGCCTTCTGTCACCATGACAAACACCTGAGATAAACAACATAATAAGAAGGCAGTTTTCTAGGGTCTGGGAGGCTTGGAGTTAACTTGACAAAATCTAGAATCACCTAGGAGATGGGTCTCTGGCCTTGTCTGATGGGGTTATTCTCAAGCACATTGCTCAGCTGTGAAGATCCATTCACTGTGGGTGGTAGTAGTTCTGGACTGAGATCCCAGATTGTACAAACGGAGAAAGGAAACTGAGCTGCAATCTTCATTCATTGCCCCCTTCTGGTGATACAATGCAACCAGATGCTTCAGGAGCCTTCTCAAGGGACTGCACCCTGAAATACGAGCCAAAATAAATTCGTTTGTCTTTAAAGTACTTTTATCAAAGCATTTTATCACAGCAACAAGGGGAACAAAACCAAGGCAGGGTCCATGGTTGCTTGGTCTTATTCCTTGGAGCCTGTGTTGGCAAGAACAGTATGTTGTGAGCATATAGCAGAAGAGTCCAGCTTTCTTCAGGACAAAGAAGAAAAGGAAGGAGGAAAAAAAAGTCAGGGCACCAGTATCTGCTTCCAGGGCATTCTTGCAATGATTTAAGCTCCTCTAATAAGGAACTCTCATCTCTAAAGATTTCATAACCTCTCAGTGATGAGACAGTCTTGGAACCAACTCTTAAACACAGGAGCCACTAGGGCACATTCCAATCACAAATTAGAGCACACAGCACCTACTAAGTCATCATGGGAAATAAGTTCTTTTCTTTTTTCATCAAATGTTTGCTAGACAAGGACAAATGTCGCTAGAAATCAGCTAGAGTAATTTCTGAATGTTTGTCGTGGTCACCACTTCCTGTTGTGAGGAAGCAACTGGAGTTTTAAAAACTTTGAGTCTATTTATTTCTCAATTTTAATTATCAAAGGGCATTTTGTACCAGGTGAAGACACACACCTGCTTTGTTGTTTTGTTACACAGCAGTGGTAGAAATGACAGGAAAAGAGGGGGTTAAGGTAGTGTAGAGTGTTTCACCTGCTTCTCCAACACACTGCCACTGATACAGGGATTCCTGTCCCAAGGCTATGAGGGTGTCAGATACATAGTACTTGGCCCAGGGAAGATGAACTAGGCATCAGTTAATTATAGCCTATTGGAAAGGGACAGTACATGCTCTGGCAGGTCACTTGGGAAAAGTAATCCATCAGGAGCTTGCTAGGCCAGCTTCACAGAACAAAGATTGGAGCGTACACTGATTCCCACAGGACCTTACGATTGACTTGTCTTAACAGTTCCCCAGGATGACAGGAAACTGAGAGCTACCACTCAGCTACACAGGGATTTATGGTTCTTCACTCGGGAATAGAGCAGGGAATGGAGCATCCAAGAACTTCCGTTTGCAGCAAACCCTGAGCAATTAAAAGCATTGAGCCTCAAGTTCTGTCTCTATGTCATAGGTAAAGGAGATTACTGTCTTTTAAAGAGAAAGTAAAATAATGAGACTTAACTGTAGCACATTTAAGTACAGTGTGAGGACCTTTACCCACAAGAAATATGGACTAATATTTCATAATAACTTACCAGAAGGACATTCAGTGTTTAATGGATAACATCAAACCATGTCCAGAGAAATTTTGTTTGGCTAGAAGGAGCTAGTTGTGTTTTAAATCTTTTCAGTTTTATGCTTTAGGGATTTTTTTTTATTATCTGACTGATGGATAATGTTTGTCTTTCTCATGGATTTGATGAATATGTGCCTTTTCCTTGTGTCCTAAAGCCTTTCTCTCTAGGTAGCTTGTCTAAGCTTTTTCTGCATTTTACAAGGTGAAACTTAGCTCTTCTCTTTGTTTTTCAGTGGCTTTCATAGTGCGAATTTGTATTCGTGATTTTAGGTTTGTTCTACTCTTTTGCATACATGAACATGCTCCAAAAATAGCAATTGAATGGATTGATTTATAACTGTTGACACAAATTATAAGACATTTAATGAGAAGAAACTGTTCAGGATGTTATTGACTGGCTATTTTTCAATGAATGTTGCTGTGTATCCTACAAGCAGGAAGGCTGCATTGCAGTGGTTGTTGCTCTTTGTATGCTACTTCTTCTATCATCTTGGGCAAACTGGAATGGCTGGTAATCCCACTTAGCATCTTCCTTGAACTTCCATTTCAGAAGGTCACACATACAGAAAACGTGATTGGCATGCTACACTGCAGTACGCCATTTTTCACATTTGCTAGCCTTAGAAGGATATGTACCACCACATAACTTTTTAAGAAAATATCTGATGTTGGAGTAGTACAATGCAGCCAGTTAATCTCAGGTAGACTTCATGTGGCTCCTGAAGGAGAAAGACTCCAGAATCTTACAGGTAGGTCACAGCCTCAGGGGGATATACAGATTAATAGAAATTGGTTAATTTAAGATGTAAGAGCTAGCTAGAAATACACTTGAGCCAGTGACCAAACAGTGGTATAATTAATATGATCTTTGTGTGATTATTCAGGTCTGGGCAGTCAGGAAACGAACGCCCAGTCTCCGATTACATTAATCCGTGTCTAGGTAGTGTGGAAGGAGTTATATACCACTGGAAGAACATCTTCATCTGGAAGAGGATACTTTTCACTCTAATTCGTGTGCCTCTGACCTGAGGATAAACATCAAATTGTCCTGAGTCAATGGGAAGATACAGGCATTCTAAAATGTGCACATAAACCATTGTGTAACAGTATCGTAAACTCCAAGTTAAAAATTTGTGTTCTGGTTTAACATGCATCTCATAACATGTATTCTGCCACAGTGGTGTCGCTGAGGACAGTGGTACACACTTACCCCTTAGGAGGACATGTTCTATGGACAGGAGTGTTGTTGAGAAGGCAGTTTGGGGCCTCTTGATGCAGGCTGACCAGCAGGGGGCATTGGCACTCCTACAGACGGGCAAGTGGCATTATCAGTCAACAAGATGTCCCTGAAATTGCAAAGAATGGGGAGGTATTTCATGCATGAAAATACTGAGACCACCTGACAGACGGTGCAAGCTGAAGTCACCCAACAAATAGTCTGTCACAGATAAAGTGTCAGATTTTTATCTTAAACAAAACATAAACAATATGATAATAAACCATCATTCTTAAGAGCCAGCATGCTAACTAAAGCACATTTTAAACCATGCTATATAATCCAGATCAAGTAAAAATGTATATAGCCTAAAAATAATTTTATTCTATAGCTTCTACTGTTAATGATACCTAATATGCTTAATATTTTAAAGCTTTTGAAATCAAAACTCACACATTATGCAGATCATCTTATTAACGTATTTTGGTATCTATCTCAATACTTTGCACAGAGCAGTTAAGTAATTTATATAGAGACATATAGCTAAATTAATTGACATCAGGTATTCTGAACATAATTCTTCTTCTTCTTCTTCTTCTTCTTCTTCTTCTTCTTCTTCTTCTTCTT
>LOJH01002663.1:31635-41880 GCA_001685095.1 Ellobius talpinus
CACACACACACACACACACACACACACACACACACACACACACACACAGTGAAACATAGATCATCCAATTTGAAATAGGGGGAAGGCTGTCAAGAGCTGAAAAGACATTCTGGGAAACAGAAATGTAGCTTTGGGGATTGTGACAGATGACAGGCATTTCTGTGACAGTGACATGCATCCCAATGGCAGGTGACAGGCATCCCCGTGACAGATGACAGGCATTCCCATGACAGATGACATGCATCCCTGTGTCAGATGGCATGCATCCCCGTGGCAGATGGCATGCATCCCCGTGACAGATGACATGCATCCCCAATTATGGGTCATGTGAAAGGACAAAGACTGTGAACCAACTCCAGGTAGTCATGATTTGAAAAATCATGTGACACAGAGAGGACAGACAGACAAACAAACACGACAGACAGTAGACTGAGTTCAGAGCTTCCCTAGCAGAGTGGAGGGGTGGGAACCATACCAGATGTTTCAAGGAGATGATCACATGCGATAAAGCTACAAATGCCTATGGGTTCATCTTGTAGGGAGACACTGGTGACCCTGACTGAGTTCCTCAAGGGATGAAGGAGAGGACAAGTGACCGTGAGCTGGTGGAGGCTAGGTGACATGTCAGTCACAAAAGTGCTTGAGGACTTGAGTTAATCCCCAGAATCTACACTTAAACAGCCAGGCACAGTCGTGTGTACATAATTTCAGTGCTGGGGAGGCAAGAACAGGAGGCTCTGTAAGAACATACATGCAGAGGAAAATAAAGTAATACGAGCTATGCTTTATAAACTCTGGCAATCAAGGTCCAAGACAGAGTGAGACCCAGAAGACTGAGGGAAGCATCAGGGGAGGAGTCCAAGTGGAGTCAAAGGGTTGTAGACAAAGAGGCAGAGGGAGAAGACAGGGCAGCCGCTATGCAGATGGGGAAGAGCCCCCCTGAAGAAAGAGTGGAAGCGGAGACACAGATGACCTATCCTCCCGCCAAAGACTGCTGAGCAGCAGGTTTTCCCTGGATTGGAAAAAAAAAAGACAGGTGTCAGACTGTTTCATGCGCAAGAGAAACCAAAAAGACGAGGAAGATGGCTCGGCAGAGAGATATAGGTGGTCAGTGATGTGGGCTTCCCATGTGTGCTGTGAATACCATTGGTTAATAAAAAAACTGCTTTGAGCCTTGTAGCTCAATGCTACAGGCAGGGCAAAACAGTGCTAGGTGGGGAAAACTAAATTGAATGCTGGGAGAAAGGAGGCAGAGGCAGAGAGAAGCCATGTAGCCCCACCAGAGACAGACACCGTCGGAACTTTACCTGGTAAGCCACAGCCTTGTGGTGATACACAGATTAATAGAAATGGGTTAAATTAATATGTGAGAGCTAGCCAATAAGAAGCTAGAGCTAATAGGCCAAGCAGTGATTTAATTAATTAGTTTCTGTGTGGTTATTTCGGGGCTGAGCTGCCGGGAACAAACAAGTGGCCTCCCTACAACAGGTCAGGAGCATGTGGTGCTCTTCCTGGGGACTTGAGCTCAGTTCTCAGTGCAGGCAGCTCACAACTACCTGTCACTTCAGCTCCAGGGCATTCAACACGCTCTTCTGGCCTCTTCATGCAATCACATACGTGTGTGCATGCACACACACACACACACACACACTTTAAAACCAAAATAGAAAGATAAGGAGTGGGCTTTGTGAGAGTGGGATGAGCAGGTAGGAGGGAACAGGGAGCCCCAAAAAGCCCTGAGATAAGCAGCTTTGGGAAGCAGAAGCAGGGAGGGGGTTGTCAGGAAATGAACCCAGTCTCTCAACAGAGCTGAGATAATAAACAAGTTGAATAGAACGTTACTGCTCACCACAAAGCCCAGCAAATGTCCAAAGTGGAGAGCCAAGGCTTGCAACCTCCCCATCCCACCTCCTCCTCCCCCAGTGTCACCAAACTCCCACTGTGACACCAGCTGCTGCCACACCCACAGGACCTCATTTAGCAAGAAATGCCAAAACTGCTCTGGCCTCTATTGACTGCACTGCCTCCCACATCAATAGAGGACAGAGCATAGGAAGAGGAAGGCCCTTGGTGGGTGGGAGGGGCAAAACAGAAGACCCAAAGCCAGAGGCAGAGTAGAAACCCCAGAGCTATGGCGTGCAAGCTTTGCGACCCAGGACAATACATACTGGTCTTTGGATGCTCCACAGCCAACCTCATGCTACCTGAGCGGGACCTGGCTCCCCTGGAGGGTACACTCTGCCTGTTGTCCTGCTACCAGCAGTCCAGGACACCTGTGCTGGGCCTGAGCAGCTGACCCACCCAGAGGCAGACTCAGTGTGTAAGCAGGACTGGCTTCCTTTCTGTTTCCTGGCTGCATCCCGTTCCCTCTGGGAAAATGCAGACCTTTTGGCCAGTACTTCGATAATTCATGCTCCCAAATCTTGCCCAGGACTAAAGACCTGTCTTGCATCCTCCCCGCACCCCGTGTTTCCATTCTTCCTCTTGTTATATCCCTTTGTTAAATCCCCTCTATTACATCCCTATAGAGTTTGTCCCACGTCAAGGTCACATTGGAGTGGTGGGCCATGTGCTAAGGGAAAAAACCCACCACCTTACTGATATCATTCAGAAGGGGGAGGGGAGAAGAGAGAGACGCAGAAGCTGCCTCTCCAGAAGAAGGGTAGAACCAGTTTGGGGTAGGAGGGGGGACCGCCCAGTAAAACCAGGGAGGGAGTGAGGAGGGAAGGCCGCTCACAGTGCACCATCATGAGTGGGAGGGCTCTGGGTGATGCGGGAAGCACCTCCCAGCTTTTTCAAGCCCAGGGGAATTTTCTTACTAGCTCCCTGTCCATCACAGCTGGGGAATCAATGTAAGGCCAGGAACTCCCTGACAGCCTCCTTTGCTGGCCAAGAATAATGGAAAGAATAGAACAAATGTCCTCGAGCAACAAGCTGGGGTCACAGGTGTCCCCAGTGTACAGCCTTCATCCGGCAAGCCACAGAATTAGAAGTGGTAGGACAAACATAATAGAACTGCCACACAATTCAGCCATTCCATTATCGGGTACCATCTGGCCCAGAGAAAGGACATTGATGACATGCTAAAGACACGGCTGCACTGCCAACATCATTTCAGCCCATGTCACAACAGCCAGGGAAAGGAAACAAGCCGGGTGTGCATCTGCTGATAAACAAATAAAGGAACCAGGGCACAATGGAATACTACTCATCCATAAAAAAAGAATTAACATCCAGTCACACGGGACTCCATCCATGGTGTTAAGTGAGATAAGCCATACAGGAAGACAACTGTCCCAGGACCTCTTTCATGTGGAATCCAAGCAGAAGGGTGGTGGAGAGGCTGGGAGACAAAGTGAGGAGGAAAGCTGGCGGCCGGGCTCTCAGGAGGACATTGAGGGATGCTGTCTCACGGTACAGCGACCAAGTACAACAATGTGTGGTGTGCTGCTTTACGCTGGAACAGAGGACTCCGGATGATTTCATCATAAACAAGGAAGAGAAACAGTGGATAGAAGCGCTCACCTTGGAGGGGCTGCACAGCGTGTACACCCACCAGACGCCACTGAGAGTCGCATAGACGGTTTTGTGCTCCAATGGGAAAGAGTGTGTATGTGTGAGTGTGTGTGTGTGAGTGCATATATGTATGTGTGTGAGTGTATGTGTGTGAGTATGTGTGTGTAAGTGTGTGTGTGAATGTGTGCGAGAGTGTGTCTGTGTGTGTGAGTGCATGTATGTGTGAGTATATGTGTGTATGTGTGAGTGTGTGTATGTGAGAGTGTATGTGTATGTGAGAGAGTGAGTGTGAGTGTGTGTGTGTGTGTGTGTTTGAGTGTGTATATGTGGGGGGGTCTCCAGTGATGCAAAAAGGACAAGAAGAACGTAAAAAATTCCCAAGGACACTGCTCTCGGGGGATTGCTCTGACTGGTTTTCCAGGGGCCATCCCACCCAAACAGAAAGCCAGGAGTGGCGTCCCTGCTTGGCTAAGAGAGGCTGAACCAGGTTACAGGTGAAGCTGATTGTGACATCACAGGCAGTGAGCATTCCTTGTTTGCTACCCCCTTTCTTGCTTCTGCCCAGAGTAGACACTTCCAGGCCACAAACAGCAGTTTCTACCCACTGCACTGATCAGAGAAAACATGTGGTGATCCCTCACACTTACCAGCGAGCAACACAGAAGCCACCTGGGAAAGTGAGTGTGAAAAGCATTCCATTAAAGAGCATCGCTGCCGTAAAAACAAGCAAAAGACAGCAAAGCAAAGGCAGCAGAAACCCATGAGGAGACAGCTCACGTGGCCAGGCGTGAAGACCCCTCCCTCTGGGGCTTCCACCTCACTGGCCATGCCTGAGGTCAGTTTCTATGTGAGATATTAGCCTTTCCCAAGGTCTTAGCAGACCTCTGTCACCTCCATGATTTGGTCCTCAATGCCCCTCCTCTCCCTTCCTGGATAAATACATTTGTTTAAAATGGTACAGAGACAGGGTATGGCTCCCTGCTGTCTGTCCATCTGTCTCCCTCTGAGCACACCCACTGGTCACCATTGCCCCCACGCTGACCTAAGTGTCTGCTTCCCAGGAAGGCCTAACTCCCTTGCCTCGTTCAGCTGGAAAGGACATACAGATTTAGCCGCTATGCTTTAATGCCACTGGGTTCTGACAAGGATGTGGTTGACTTTCTCAAGATCACACAGCAGTCTAAACTGAAGTCTTTGGACTGCCACGCACACCACCGCCCCCACTGTCTGAGGACAGGTAATGTGAACTAGTGGAGAGGTGTTTGCCTCAGCAGCAGAAGCGGTAAGTACCCTGGAGAAGTAAACTGACGGGTGGGGAGTGACGGAGGGGATAGCTGCTATAATAATGGAAATTTGAGGCAGCTTTTTCCCTTTTCCCTTTGACTTGACTGTGCACCTTCACTAGCCGGTAGATCCTGAAGTAATGAGTTAAAAAAGTAGTTTGACTGTGCCAAATATGATGATTTGACTAATAAAATACAAGTTTTAGAAATACATATAACTACTGATAAGATACAGGCCTTAGAAAGACTTACTAACGAAAATAAGAAAGCTTTGGCTGATACAAGCCTTAGAAGGCTTACTATTGATAGAATACAAGCTTTCAAAAGACCTACTAATGAAAATCAGAAAATACTCAGACACAGAGGAATTTAGAGCAGAACCTATTACACCATTGCATTAAGAAACTGGAAGGTTATTAGAAGCCCTAAGGTTATTAGAATACCACCGACCTTAATTTATCCACTTACCTACCATACAAGAATGACCACCAGATGATAGACACCCTCAGGGCTGTCTATTAACACAGAAGTTAATTGGAATTCTGTAGAAATGTTATACTTGAAGAGATTTAAGGAAGAAGTTGTTTCATTTAGTTTGCATTTACCCTTTGTGAAACAGATGTAAAATTCATGGTCCACTAGGAACACAATCACTCCACAAGGCTGGAAAGATTTAGCTACAGCAGTATTGGAAGCTGGTCCTCAGTTACAATGGAAAACACGGTAGACGAGGAAGCTAGGGTCATAGAACAACAAGGTAGGGCTAGAGGTCGTGAGATTTCCCAAAAACAGCTTCTCCATGAGGGCCAGCATGTCGATTTGCAAAGGCAGTCCATGTTTGATGATAACACCTTGGTACTGTGCCATAGAGCTGCTTTGAATGTGTGGGACAGGGTTGATGAATTGGGAAGGAGAGCTGAATCATTTACTAAAATTATACAAGGCCCCAAAGAAGCCTTCACTGATTATTTACAAGGATTGACTTCAGTTATAAATAAAATGTTATCAAATCCAGCCAGCTGTTAGACTAATATTAATTGAAACTTTGGCTTTTAAAATGCTAATTCAGAATACAAAAGGGTGATTAGACCTTTAAAGGCAAGATCAGCATCCAAAAATGAATGGATGTGAAATATACCTGATATTGGATCTCACATTTATGATGATACTTTGATAGGAGAATTGATTTCTAAGAATTATAAGAAAAATCAAAAGGTTAGATGTTTAATTGTGGTAAATCAGGTCATCTGGAAATGGACTGTAGGCAAGGTGTTCCTAGAACAGTGTTTGTTCTAGGGATAATCCAAACAGAAGGCCCCAACCTTCTGGAGTATGAAGAAGGCATGGCAAAGGTCAGTACTGGACTAATGAATACAAATCAACAAGAGACAGGCAAACTTTGCCACTGGGAAATGCTTTGGGGGGGCCTCTTGCAGACTCCAAATTCAATTTTTTTTCAATCATTCCCTGTCAGCATTGGGGAAACTCCACCACAGAGCAATTAAAAGACCTAATGCCTGTTGTTAAAAACCATACTGCTTTGGATAACAGAACAGCATCAGTAGATAAAACTAAATTTTCAGGAGAGACCATAAAACAAGTATTTTGGCAAACTTCTATAAATGATCAAAGACCAAAGCTAAAAATACAAATAAATGACATATGATTGAGGATTTGGTAGACACAGGTACAGATAAAACAATAATCTCACCAAAGTCTTGGCATCCAGATTGATCTCTTCAGGAAGTAAATGCTCACCTTCTAGGGATTGTAACTTTATCTCAGGTAAAACAAAGTGAAAGATGGGTCAAGTGTATTGGGTCAGAAAAAGACAGGAAAATTAAACTCATATATGGCTAATATAACAATAAATTTATGGGTATGTAATTGGATGCAGAATTGGAAAACACATTCCTCCCATCTCAGAAATAAACTGTAAATTAACATATGCTTCTAAGAAAAATATTAAAGGTATTATCAAAGACAGTCACCAAATGTTCAGGTTGTGCATAAGCAGGGGAAAACAGCTGCTGATCTTTAAAAGGTACCAACAGTGCTTCCTTTAAAATAGTTAACTGATAAATTTGTGTGGGTGGAACAATGGCCTTTGACAACAGAAAATTTACAGGCATTAGAACAGCTGGTAGCCAAGCATTTAAATGCTCATTATATTGAAGAATCAACCATTCCTTGGAACTCTCCTATATTTGTTATTAAAAAGAAAACTGGAAAATGGAGAATGTTAACAGATTTAAGAGTTATAAATAATGTGAGTCAGCCAATGATTTCTTTACAGTCTGAAATTCCATTGCCTTTATTATTTAAGGGATGGTCTATTATAATGATTGATTTAAAAGACTGGGTTTTTTTGTTTGTTTTTTACTATACCTTCGCAAGATCAGGATAGAGAAAAATTTGCCTTCACAATGACTACTTATAATAATTCCTAGCCCATTAAAAGGTACCACATGAAAATTCTTCCACAAGGAATATTAAACATCCCTACCTTATACCATTATTTAGTATAAGAGCCATTAGAACTAATATATAGAAAGAGTTGTTTTACATATTGGAACTGCTGAACTTATTCCAGATGATTAAGAATTAACTTTGCTATTTATTCAACTACAACAAGTAATCAGAAATAGAAATCATCCTTTGTATAACAATACTAGATCCCATTGGGTCTACCTGTCCCTCTAGCACAAGGTAATAATGAAATTTATCAGCTATTGGTAGGAAATGTGCTAGAAACCTCAGAATTTCATAAGAAACATCATGTCAACAATCTTAAAAAAATTTGCTATCATTTGGCAATAAGTCAAAGAAATTATTTTAAAAATGTCCTACTTGTTCTTTGTTGTAGTGGCATTTCATTTGTAGTTTAATAAATAAAGCTTCCCTGACTATCAGAGAGTAAACAGTCCCATTGCTCAGCCTTACAGACCAGCAGTGGAAACACACATCTTTAATCCCAGTAGCCACACTAGCTGCCATAGAAACCAAATGGTACATGCCTTTAATGCCAGCCCTAGAGAGAATTATTAGGAGGAGATAGCTCTCAGACACAGTCTCATTCCGAGGTTTCCTGGAGGCAGGATCTCCATTTTTCAGATTGAGGTCGAGGTAAGAGCCAGTGACTGGCTTTTTTTCTTTTCTGGTCTTCAGATTGAACCCCAATTTCTGTCTCTGAGCTTTTATTAATCATGCTTCACTTTGTATAATCAAACTCTATTACCAGCAGGAAGTAACCCAAAAGGTACTCAAAGAAATAAAATTTGGCAAATGGATGTGTTTCATTTTGCAGAGTTTAAAATATATGCAACATATCAAAGATATATATTCAGGATTTTAATGGGCAACTGCTTTAAGCTTTGAAAAGGCTGATTCTGTAATTACACATTTATTAGACCATTATGGGGATACCTATACAAATTAAGACTGACAATACTCTACATATGTCTCTAGTAAAGTAAAACAGCTTTTTGCACATTAAAACATGAAGCATATTACAGCTATACCATACACAGACCTACAGGACAAGCAGCAATAGAAAGATCTAATCACACTTTTAAAAATATGCTTAATAAACAGAAAGATAATAAAGATTCCCAGAGATAGATTACACAATGCTTTATTAACTTTAAATTTTTAAATGGTAATGAGAAAGGAACAACAGCTGCAGATAGACACTGAAAAAACTGTTGAATAAAATCAGCCCATATATTTTAAAGATGTGTTGACCTCAGAATGGAAACCAGAATATGTGTTACATTGGGGAAGAAGTTTTGCTTTTGTTTCCACAAGAGAAGAAAAGCTATGGATCCCATCAAGATTGATAAAGATTAGATTCAAACAGGAAAGACCTCTTGATTAGGAGAGGCTATAATTAATCAAACAGCTTGGTCATTCAATCCAAACTAACTTCCAGGACTAATAAATACCTTTTATTTGATCAGAAAGAAAAAAACTAATAATTTTTTATTATTAAAGATAATACTTTTTCTGTTGCCCAAAAACATTTTGCCTTAACAAAAAAATAACCTGACAAAAAAGAAACTCTCCAAAGTTAGGACTGTGCAGGGTTTTGTTTTGTCTTTCCAGGAGAATACAAGCATTCAACTAAGGAATCTGAAGACCACTGGACAAATGAGTCATCTGAAGAAGCAGGATGAATCATCCAGAGAAAAGCGTCCTAAGAAAAAGAGCAAATGTGATCTAATGGTATAGTATATTTTCAACAAGATGAATTTTCCCAAATATCTGTTTCTGCTGTTCTCTACACACATAAAAAGACAAATGGGCTTTTTGTGATCCCAATTCAATTAAAAATCAAGGCTGGCTTTGTAGTTGAAAATAACTCTTTCCTCCTCTCATCCTAAGCATACTTGTAAAAGGAAAATACAAAATCTCTGTTTCATGTCAGAAGAGCCACCTGATATGAGACAGAAGACAGTCAAAATTAAGGGGCCATTCTATTGTCACTTAGATTATAAATATTATCGCTAAAGTTATAAAATTACTATATATACAAATGTATATGGTACTATATGTTATATAAAATATTTAATTTCAGTTATATAAAATACATAAAGCATATATATTTTGTGTTGTAATATTAATGGTCATATAGAGTACTAATTCTAGAAATTAGCTTAATCTAGCTTTCTGTGCATGATTTCAGACTTGAGTCTGAATCAGGTAACTAGGAATTAAGTTTCTGTACCCTGGATATACTTAATAGATTGTGGTCCTTTAACCTTCCTGAGATCTGCTGCATATGACATTCAAAATATTTAAGCTTTCTGCAGTGAACCTTGATCATTTCTACCAGTGGCCTTTGAAGTCTCCAAAAAGATGATGGAGCCCCACAATGACAATTCTGCCCAGGTTGTGGTAGGGCTAACAAACAATACCCAAAGATCAGTTTTGAACTACAAGCTGCTTAGGAGAATTTCAAAGCTGCTAGCTGAGATGCTTCAGCCTCACAGACTACCCAGCCAAGACTTCAGATAAGCTCTACATTTTCCCATCACACAGAGACTAAGCAATAAATAATACATCTAGCTCTCCCAGGACTTGAACATTATCCCAATTTTCTCAGGGTCCCCTAAAGATGCTGTCACACACACACACCTAGATAAAAGAAAGTAAATTTTAAGAATATGATGCTCACATTCCCAAGAGATGGGGTGGGTGGTTTTTGGTCATTCTGTGGTCATTATCAATGTTAGTCATTTTTTAGGGCAGTTGGTTGCAAACTGTTACTGGTCATGGTAAGGGAGGAAACTAAGCAAGGGAGGTTGGATTTAAGAATCTCTTTCTGAAAAACAAAAGAGAGAAGGTGAATATGAAAAGGATAGAATAAAAGGGTAGATTATTTGTAGTGATAGGGGGATCAGGCCTGCTTTTCGTCCCGCCCGGCTCCCGCACGGCTAGCTTATAC
>LOJH01002664.1:0-27812 GCA_001685095.1 Ellobius talpinus
TCTTGTCAACCCTAAAATGGCTCCCTTAGTTAAGATATCTTCTTCCCTGCTCCCGTATCCACTTAAAATCCTTTTTATTTTATTGTGTGTGCATTGGTGTTCTGCCTGTCTGTATGTCTGTGTGAGGGTGTCAGATCTTGGAGTTAGACAGTTGTGAGCTGCCACATGGATGCTGGAGAGCAGTCAGTGTTCTTAACTGCTGAGCCATCTCTCCAGCCCCTATTCTTAAACTCTTAACTGAAATCCTACCTTCTGGGAAAAAAAATCTTGGCCTATAGCCAACAACTTTCTATTAATGACACTCAATGTACACTTTATTCACATGCACAATTTAGGTCAGTGCTTTATGCCCCCAATTTTTTTGTTTGGTTGTTTGGTTGGTTTTCGAGACAGGGGGTTTCTCTGTGTGTAACCCTGATTGTCTGGAACTAGCTCTGTAGACTAGACTGGCCTTGAACTCACAGAGATCCACCTACTTCTGCCTCCTGGGTGCTAGGATCGAAGGTGTGTACCACCACTGCCTGGCCACCCCCAGTCTTCTTTAATATCAGGTGCCGGACTGAGATTCCTAATGTATCTGTAGTCGCTTTCCTGTTTCAGACCCTCCTACAGCTTCCCCATTGCTCATAAGATCAAAGCTAAGCTGGATTGCACGGCTTCCACCAGTTTTACCAAGGCATGGACCAATACTAACTACCCTCTGAAATCATAAACGTATACATTCTCTGCTTAGACAGCTCCCCATAATATTCCTTTGTCCCTTCCCAGATAGCAAGCACCAAGTCCTCTTTTAAGACTCGGTTGAAGTACACCCTCTTCTACAAAGGTGTTACTGAGCAATTCCTCCAACCCACCAGACTCCAGGGAGAACCACCCAGTGCTTTCTATAAGCTCGCCCTGCCCCATCTAGACTTCTGTTATATCATCTGCTGCATTTAGTGTACTCCTCTGAGTCACTACTTAAGCTGTGAATTTCTGGAGGCCAGAGAACTGAGTCTAGTTGAGGACCTGATACACAGAAAGGAACTCAATATATGCTTGTAGAGCAGATGAATGGAAAAGGGGGATGCAGGAAAGAACAAATGAGTAAATGTTCAAATCGATGCACAGAGTAATAACCAAAAACAATGAATTAGACAAACGAGAAAACCAACAAGTAAATGAGAGAAAAGCACATAAGAAAACGAGGGCACAAGGGGAAGAATGGATCCTCCCCTCCGTGTCTTGCATCAAACTCACCAGGATGAACTTCCCTGGCCTTCACACATCGGAATTGCACATGTGTTGACCTCTTTTAGATTACAAGAAACACAGACACGCTTGCATTGGTGATGGACGTTTAAAGCATCCGCAGGCAAACAAGACAGGAAGGGCTTCGCAAGCAAACTTGAAAATGGCTTTTGCTCCAAAGCAGCTCAGAGCCTGGCTTATCTTGTCACCCCCTCAGTTGAGGCATCTGTTGCTCCTTTCTCTAGTGCCTCCCAAAATGGTGACTCAACTACTTTCTGGCTGTATTTATTCTCCTCCTACTGCTACTAACTTCTCTCTGCTCTCCTGTCTCTACCCCATGGCTTTCACTGCCTCACCTCTCCTAGGACTTTCTGCTCGTGCTGCTTTGTGGCTCTTGGGACTTGGGCTCTATTAATCCATGGGCTCTCTTCGTTCACTTGTCGGTCACCCCCACTGCTCCTCCTATTCCATTGCTTTGTAGCACATGGTTCAAGTCACCAGGTTGCTCACTCCTCTTCCAGTGTCATCACCTCTGCTGCCTCACGGATCTTGTATATGTACCCAAGCCTTCTGCTGCTCCATGGGTTTTACATAATCAATTTGTCTTGTGGCTCCTGCTATATCACGGCTACTATTGCTTTAAGGTTTCTGCATCCCTTTGGCCCTCGGTGTCTTGCTGCTTAATGGCCAGCCCTATGAACTCATGATACAGATATCTCAAAACTTACAATTTTTGAAAAGATTTTTTTGTTATGTATGTGTTGAGTGCCTGCATGTATATATGTGCACCATGTGTGTGCCTGGTGTCCACAGAGGCCAGAAGAGGGCATCCGATCCCCTGGAAACTAGAGTTACATGGGTACTGGGAACCAAACCGGGGTCCTTTTCAAGAGCAGCCAGAGCTCTTCAGTGCTGAGTCAGCTCTCCAGCCCTAGGATTTATGACTTCTACAGTTTTGCTGTTGCCGTGTAGCTTCCAGCCTCAGTGAATTCTAATTGTCCCCTTATTTTGAACACCACAGATTCAACTTCCCTGAAATATTTATTTTATACCTATATGCCATTAGATATGCTACCCACATAAGATGGAATCCCCACAAGATGGAATCCTTACTCCAGTCCACTTAGTAGGCTGCTAAGCTGCCTAGAAATTTGCTACCTTGGTTCTGATACTACCCCAGTCTAGTCATCTGCAGTTAGGCCTGTGAAGTCACATGGCACAGAGTGTGGCAACTTACGTAGAGAAACCCCTCAGAAGGAGTAAGGCAAGTTTTTTTATGGCAGTATAATTGGCAAGCATTGTTTGTCCTGCATATACATCAACTCTCAAAGCTCAACCTGAGTCCCACCTTCCTAACCATTTCTACCTCTCCTGACTAGAACGTGGGTTCCATTTACGGCTCCAATACTTCCTAGTAGTAGGACCTTTGGGAAATTAATTTCTCTTCAAGGACCTTAGGAATTATCAGTCTCTAAATTCTTTTATAGGTTTTGTATACTGGGCATCTCTTTATATGCTATTGGATAATGATGCATCTTCATCTTACCTGAGGGAAAACCTCTCAGAATATTTTATGGGATTGAAGAGGGAGTTGGAGTCCTGGCTTAGAGGTACACAGGAGGTACTCAGCCAAAATTGATTGAACAGGATGGGTGAATCCATGACTGGGGGATGCAGGGGAACTCTACAGCACACAGAAAGCTTAGCTTGAGGGAGGAGTTCTAGGTGCTGAGGAAGCTAAGAGAGGATTCTGATTCAGAGATAGATGAGGAACCCAAAACTGGGATAGAGTAGGAACATGGCTATTCATATAGCTCCGCAGTCACCAACCACACCAAAATTCATCAAAGTACATCCTTTGCAAACTAATGTGTCTGCATGTTCTGCCTGCATGTATGTCCACGCACCACATGCACCTCTGGTGCTCACAGAGGCCGGAAGGGGGCATTGGATCCCTGAAACTGGAATTAGACAGTTTGCAGTATTATGTGGGTACTGCAAATCAAATCTTCATCCTCTGGAAGAGCAGCCAGTGTTCTTAGCTGCTAAGCCCCTCAGTTCATCTTAGTTCGTATCTGACCACTTTCAATCCATTCCCCACTGTCCTTGTCCATAGTAAACAGACTGGTCTTTTCACCATTCCTAATCTTCATCCTCTTCACAAATGTACTCATTCATCCACTTGAAATCTTACCAGGTGACTTCTGTATCAGTCCCTGAGCTTTCTGCAGGGAATATGCCAGTAAACAAGCTATCTCCAGGCCCGCCCTGGTGGTTTGGTGTATTTGCTTGAGACAAAGTAAGAAACCATTCGTAAGATGCTGGCTGGAAAGGACACTGCAGCCACAGGTGCATAGAACATGAACACAAGACATTCCCATCCAAGCTGTCTTGTCTTTTTGGCTCTGGAGTATCTTCTACTTAGAGCTGGTTTCATAGCTCCCCCACTCCCCCATGACCTTTAAGGTACGGTTCCTAAGTCTACAGGACCTTAGTCATCTGGTGAGTAAGCACTTAAGGCTGAGGGCTTACCCCACATGCTAAAATGGAAGGTTTGGAAGTTGGAACCCATGGATGGCCTGTTTCTTGGTAATGTCCCCTAAGCCCAAATTCTAACCAAATACATAAAACTCATTGTTTGGTGGCCTGGAGAGAGGGCAAAGCAGTTAAGAGCACTGTCTGCTCTTCCAGAGGACCCAGGTTTGATCTCCAGCACCCACATGATGGCTCATAACTCTTGGGCATGTACATGGTACATAGGCAAATAAAACACTATACACATAAGCTAAAAATTAACGTTAAACATTCTTTTAAAAATCATTTTGTTCCTGATTTACCTTTAGCATTTTTTGCTGCTTTTCCCCACCCCTGCAATCCATATGCTTCAGTGCTCCTTAATTGCTGGGTTTGGCCTCCAGATCTTCATACATACCATTGTCACCGCCTGGAGTTCCCTTCTACTGGAACTAGTGAATTCCTATTCAAGTTTCCGTTCAGGTATCACCTCCTGGGCTGGAAAATGTCTTCTTTGGATTTCTCCTAACATCCTTCCTATGCTTCTGACAGAGCTGATTACCCACGGTGCTTATGACTTGGCTTCCAAGTAGACAGTGACTTAACCACTCAAAGGCAGGATAAATATTTGACTCATCTTTATATTCTAGGTGTCCAATCCTAAGATTTCCAGAATGAAATGTCTGATTAAAAGAAGATACTAGGGAAAGCACTCAACTCCTTAGATGGAGTCACCCTAGTTCCTTCCCCTTGGGTTCAGCTTCCTTAGAAACACCCCATGCTGTCCATCAGGAAACAGTGAGCAAGAAAGGAGATCTAAGTGGAAGTCTAGGCTCTATCACTAATCCATTAGACTCTCACTAATCCATTAGAATCTCACCTCCCTGATCCTGAGGACTTTGAAGCACTTGTGTTCCAGAGTGCCAGGGCCATGTCTAAGGTGTCTCACGTAACCCTCTCTAACCCACAACGGAAAGGGCTAGTTATCTGGATTATTATTCATACCTACTGAATCCTATTTCCAGAGGCGGAACCTGAGCAATTTAGTTTTGAAAAGTTCCACATCCTTTGGAACATGGGGGTGTGGAAGGTAACTGCTGATTGTCATTACGAGCCCTCCTGTACTATTTTTTTACCTGTGTATATATTGCTTTTATCTTTTAAAAAGGGGGGGTGGAGTTCACAAGTGATTCTGATATATAGCCAAGGCTGCTAATCACCTCTGCAACGGAAAAAGCACTGGAATGAATTAAAGGAAAACAAACTTGGGTTCAAGTTCAGTGTTATCTGGGGCATTTAACCCCTTGTATGTGGGCGTCAGTTTTCTCTTTAAGGCATAGAGACTAGCAACTGCTATCTTTAAGAATCTGGGATGAGCAGGGTGTGGTGGTGCACGCCTTTAATCCCAGCACTCAGGAGGCAGAAGCAGGCAGATCTCTGTGAGTTTGAGGCCAGTCTGGACTATAGAGTGAGTTCCAGGACAGCCAAGGCTACACAATAAAACCCTGTCTCAACAACAATAAAAGGAACTGAGGCTCATAAGTAACTTATCCAAGTTTCTATAGCTGGGACTAGAACTGAGTCTGGTCCTCAAACTGTGCTTGCATTTGCCAAATGATGGCACATGGGACAATGATGGTATATGTCTTTGATTAAACATAAGCTTGCTTAGTCATGCCTTCTAATATGTATTAGAATAATTAGCACATCAAATCTGCGATTTCATGTGTTTTTTGTATGCTTGTATGTATGTATGGCATACATGGAGGTCAGAGAACTTGTAGGGAGGTAGGTCTTCTCTTTCACCATGTGGATCCCAGGGGTCCAACTCAGGACATCAGACTTAGAAGCAGGAACCTTTACCCACCAAATCATCTCATTAACCACAGTATAATTTCTGAAAACGAGAATGGATTCATTCACTCCCTGCATAATTAGAAATTCTGCGTGACACTATGGTGGAGCCAGTGCCATACACAGTGAGTACCATTGAGCAACCAGTCCCAATTAGACCTTACCTCCTTGAGACAGGGTAATAAATTACCTTTGAACTTTCCCCTTGCCTCAGATTCCCAAGTGCTGGGATTAAAGGCTGGAGTCACTGGGGCTGGAGAGATAGGTCAGTGGTTAAGAGCCCTTACTGCTCTTCCATAGGACCTAAGTTCAGTTCCCAGTAACCATGTTGGGCAACTCATTAACTGCCTGTAACTCCAGCTTAGGATAAACCAAATGTGATGACCTCTGTGACTGAGCAAATGTTAAAGTCATCACACCAGGCTTTATTTCCTCAGCAGTCCCGACAGCTAATGAGGTTAGTTCCTGCCCAGATCTTAAATACGCTAGGCTGACAAGTGGCCTATTAGGGTTTAGTTCCTGACAGCCCAGCTTGGGGCCCAAGCACAGTTATCATGTGTGATTGAAACTACTGGCTTCCTCAGGCTCTCTATAATCAGATAAGCCCTTTCTGTGCCCTGGCCCTTTCCCAATAACCAAAGCATCCAACACCTCCCAGAGGTAATGGTGCCTTCTGTCCCTTTACAACGAGGGTCAGAAGCCCTTCCAGGCTCAGGAATAACAAGACTTATATTCGGAGGGGCTGCTATCTAGTGGTGCTCCACACATGGATAAGGTTTTTAGTCAGAGTCTGACATCATTAAATTCTATGAGATAGGTAAATGTTACAAATGAGAGAACCATGTTACAAATGAGGGAACCAAGGCAAAGAAAGGTCAAATGATTTGCTCCAGCAACAATTAGTTAAGTGTTAAAAAGTAAAAAAGTGGAACCATGGTCTACTCTTAGTCCCTCACTAAACCTTACTAATCTGTCAAGGTCTGGCTCAAAGGTGAGCCTTCCCACAAAGCATGGAAGTAATAATCCTCCTGTCAAGGAACTTGTGATATTTAACTAACCAGACTAACTGGTTACCTTACCATTTCCTTACCATTAAGAGATGTTCACCAATTCAATTCAGTATTTTAAACACAGACCCAGACAAAGAGAGGGTGTTCATTCTGTGTCAAATGAACAGGCACATGAAACAGTAAACGAGGGCAGTTCAGTGACTGCCGAGAACTCCTATGAGGGTCCCGGGTACTTTTGTCCACTTGGTGTGCTGTCACCCTGTGCTCCCTTGAAATAAAATTCAGTTATGCTCCTTTAAGTCTGGTATCCAATATTTATTTTGCAAACAAATCCACATGCATACAGGCAACGACACATGTCCACATACATAAGGGAGCATGGTGCCCAGAGAATCTACAATAATGGGTGATGAGAGAGATCCAGGAAATACATAGAAGGCCAGTTCTGAGATCCAGACAAGAGGGTAGAATTCCTGCTACTGTTCATTGGGGTTGGGGTTGGCATCTGGGTACTTGGTGAGGTCGAAGGTCAGAACTTTGCTGATCACACAGTCCCCTTGCTGAAGGAGGAAAAAAATATCAAGAGAGAATTAAGAAAGGTATACAGCCTGGAACCAGGGGCTGAAACTGCCTCCCTATGTATCTGCTCAAAGGCCAGGCAATGGTTCTTTCTGGGTATGGGGAAAGGATTCATTCCTATGTGCCTTCTTTCTTTGCCTACCTCTAAACTTTCCTCTGTCTTTACTGCCTGGCTAAAGATTCAGGGCAGGGCTCCAAGAAGCCTACATGGCTGCTCAGGACCTGATTACCTCCACTCCTCCACCCTCCCACTGCTGCTCTCTCTTCTTGCCTTGGAGAGTTGGGCAGGAAGAGGGCTGGCTCCTGAGCCCAGCCCACCCTACCTCAGGATAGACTCCAATGAGGCTCTCAGCCTTGGTGTAGAATTCCTCCTTGAGAGAGATGACAATGGCCTGGAAGTTGCAAGTTGACTGCTCCTTGATGTAATTTGCCACCTGTGGGAGGGGTATTCAGCAGGGCTTAAGACCTAACACTCCCATTTTCCAGTCAAAGTAAGGGAGACTAAGAGAAGGCTATTGATTATCAAAACAAAAACAAGGATGACCCAGTCTTCCAGGCACATAGAATAGATGAATAGCTAGAGCACAGTCAGGAATTGATCTCTGAATGAAACCCAGTCCCAATTTGGGAGCTTCCCGCCCAGACCTCACCTTCCTTGCACTCACCTTGCCAATGTTGGTGTTATCCAAGGCAGCATCAATTTCATCCAGGACAAAGAAGGGGGCTGGCTTGTAGCTGAGAGGGAATGAATAGGTGAGCTAATACTACAGAAAGAGGGTAGCAACAAGAGAAAGCCAGTCCCATAGCTGGAATAGGGCAATTGCATTCAGAGACCAAATAACCCAACTCTTAAAATTACAGTGGCCTAGGCCCCCAAATTCCCTCCTCGATATCTGGTTCTGTGTGCCATTGTCCCACTAGGACCATGAAAAACAGGGCCTTTTCCAGGAACTTCCAGGCTGGCTGGGAAGACAACTGTCTCCAAAGAGCAAGCTACCTGTGGGTCTCCTATATCCCAACATATCAAACTCCGACATGCCTCCTTACCTCTATTTATGCAACAGCAGGTTCAGCCTAGAATGTTTGCTGGATTCCTTAGCAAACTTTTCTTTTAAAAAATTATTTTATGTGTATAAGTACTTTTCTTGAATGTATATATGTGTACCATGTGCAAACCTAATGTCTACAAAAATCACAAGAGGGCACTGGATCCCCTGAAACTAAAGTTATGGATGGTTCTGAGTCAACATGTGGGTGTTGGAAACCAAACCTAGCTCCTCTACAAGCACATAAATGCTCTTCCTAACCACTGAGCCACCTCTCCTGCCCCCAAAGACTACTCATTTTTTCACCTACCCTTAAAAACCTTCCTTGGCCCACCCACACACTACAAGTTAGGTGTCCCTCCTCTGTGTACACATGCCACCTACACTACTGTCTATGTGTCTGGCTTCCTCTAGTCCCTGAGCTCCTTAGGCCACAGATCACATCAGACTCACCTGTCCCCAAGCTCCCGATAGGGTCTGGTACAGAGTAGCACTCAAGAAAAGCTCACAAAGTGATGCTGCATACTCAAACGCTAAGCTCTAGGCGTCATATTTAAGCACTAATGGCCTGCGATGGGGAAGTATCAAGGTATGCCAGACGTCAAAGATGGCTTCCCAGAGGAAGGGGAGGAGAATGAAGAGGTAAGTCAAGCTAGATATGTACAGAAAGTGCTTATTAGCCAGCAACCATGTGAGGAAAAGCCTAAAAGTGGAATTAAATACATGCAGGAACCAGGAGGCTAGGTTGAGTGGATAAGGATGGATGGGGAGGACAGGTCCAAAAAAACTAAGATAGACAGGGAATCCCAAAACACCTTCACCTATGTAGATCTCTGCATATCCTTTGTCCCCAGAGTCTCTGGTTACCTCAGCTCTGCCTCTTCACCAACTGCCCTATGGGTCAGAACCTTACCTGTGGATGGCAAAAAGCAAGGCCAGAGCTGCAACTGTCTTCTCCCCGCCTGACAGATTGTCCATAGGTCGGAAGCGTTTGCCAGGAGCTACACAATTATAGTTGATGCCATCCAAATAGGGCTCTTCCGGATTCTCGGGGCCCAGGAATGCCTGGGGGATGACAGAGAGGATGAGGACCTGGATATGCATGGGCATGGTGATGGGAAGAGGGAAGAGCAACTGTAAAAGAATGGTAGGAGCTGGTTGCATAAGGGGCTCCAGTCTACCTGGGCACTGCTGTTTCGGGACAGAGCCTTATAGATCTCATCAATGTTGGTAGCCACAGATTCAAAGCAAGCATTGAATCGGTCAAAGCGCTCCTTCTTAATCTGTTCAAAAGCCTGCTTGGCCTTCTTTGCTCGCTTTCGTGCTGCCTCAAACTCTGCCAGAAAAAAGAAGAGCAAATGATGATGGCTCAGGGCCCTGGGTTCTGCCAAGGTTGAGAACCACACCGTGCCAAGAATCACCTGTAAATGAAAATTCTAGGGACAACCTACAATGAGAGAAAAATGTCTGAAGAAGGCCCCACAGGGATCAGTATCCAGTGAGTTGGCCACCACACAGTCTAGTCCTAGAGCCACACAAGCATGGATTCCTCCATGAGCTATACCAGCTATCTTAGCAGCATCATTTGCTCCCCAGAAAGCGAGTAGATAATCCCCACTGTTCAGGGTACCCAGCAATTTTGAATATAAAAGTATGTGAAAACAGAGGCTGGTGTGCTATCACAGCACGCCGTAATCACACCTTCAGTCCTCTGCTCCCATTGAAAGCCCAGCAGGTCTTACCATCTGAGGTCTCCTGGAACTTGTCTCGGACACTCTCCAACTTTTCCATGGCCTTCATGTTGGGGGCAGCAATCCGCTGAAGCACACTCTGCTGCTCATTCAGCTTTTGCTGCAGTGTGTTCATCTCTTGCTTGATTTCCTCCTCTGCCTGTGCATCCTGTAACCCCACAGCCAGCAACAGTAAGGAGCACCTGACCCAAGTCCAGACCACCTGAGAGATGACTAGAGCTTGGGGACCTGCTCCTATGTAGAAGGCAAGCTCTTCTCCAGCTCAGCGTCTTTCACAAAATCTAGCTTGAAGTAACTGTTTTGTCACTGGAACTTCTAAGTGAATGTGGCTTTCTCACCTTTAGTTCTTCCTCCAATCTTGCCAACCTATTTGTCTCTGGAGGAACAGCTGCTAGGGGCCCTGTGTGGCTTAGCCCGAGCCATGAGTCAGCACCATCCCAGGGTGACCTGAAACTCCTCACAGACTGCTCTGGCCTACACTTACAGCTCCACGATAACTAAGGCAACTCCTGCTTTCCTCTTAAATCATTGTATCTGAGCAAATTCCACTCCATTTTGGTTGGGGACCCCTTACAGCTACTGTAAATGCACGTTTGAATTTGTGCCTCACTGCCACTTTTAGTTAATAACTACTTTAACTGAATAGCCACCAAGAGCTGTTCCTGTATTCACAGAATTCAAGGCACTAACAGAGAACACAGCTAAGTAAATAATCAGAATGGTGCAGGATTAATGTAAAGACAGTGACAAGCAGGGTTGAATCAGCACACAAGAAGAGAACCCGATTTAGACTCTGTGGTCAGGGAAAGCATCTGGGCGTGTGTCTAAGTTAAAGCCTACAGGATGAACAGTAGAAGATGAAAGAGCAGACATGGTTTTGTATACAGCTGAGAACATCACAGTCAAAAGCTAGAGAGGAGGTGCCTCATTGGTTATTCACTGAATTAAAAGCAATTCAGGAATAATCAACTTTAGAAGTCACCCCCTTTAAAGAACCAATATGGCACTATTAACAATTTGTGTGAAGACATAATCATGCTTCTGCACTCACAGAAGCATGCTGGGGAGGCACAAAGAGAAGCTAGATAGACAAGCAAAGGACAGAGTATAAAAGGCTGTACAAAACATACATTTTTATCTCAAAGGAGACCAATGTGATTTGGAGAGCAAGAAGGACATGAATTTATTTACATTTTAGAAAACTCTGCTGAAAACAGAGAAGAGCTCTGGTATACCTGGAGGCTAGAAGACAGCATTAACTCTCCTGGAACTAAAGTTACAGATAGCTGTGAGCCATCACATGGGTGTGAGGAACTGAACTTGGATCTACTGCAAGTATGGTAAACGCTCTTAACTTTTAAGCTATGCCTCTAGCTCCAAAACTTATATTCTAGTAAGCTATTATACTTAAAAAACAAAAATCTAAATGAAGTTAATTTCCAAATGCACATGATTCATCATGTACAACGAGAATGACACAGTAATTAACCACAGAGACAAGCCCAGGACCAGGTGGACTCAACAATAAGTTTAATCAAACTTATTATTATTTTGGGGGGGAGGATAGGGTCTCACTATA
The DNA here is from genome assembly GCA_001685095.1 of Ellobius talpinus. Taxonomy (NCBI): domain Eukaryota; kingdom Metazoa; phylum Chordata; class Mammalia; order Rodentia; family Cricetidae; genus Ellobius; species Ellobius talpinus. The sequence continues at coordinate 11,564 of LOJH01002664.1, forward strand.
TAGTCCTGGCTGTCCTGGAACTCACTGTGTAGACTACCCTGTCCTCAACTCACAGAGATACGCCAGCCTTTGCCTCCCAAGAGCTGGGAGTAAAGGCATGAGTCACCATACCTGACAAACTTTAACTATGGCTACCTGTACAGAGCCACACGAGACAGTCCTCGACAATAATCAGTGATAGAAGAGAAAGGTGTTTGGTTGCTCATGGGGCCATGACCCTTACTGCTTATTGAACTTCTGAAAGAGGTGAAACAATTTTCTCCAGCTATGTACCCAGTGCTGAGATCACCAAGCTCCAGCAAGTAGCTCCAATCTGTTCATTTGGGCAGCCCCAGTTACTCACTAAGTCACAAAACAAGTAGACATGAACACGAGAAAAAGACTTGTACTGAAGTGGGGTGGGTAGACAGCGGCAGTAGAGATGGGAGAGGGTGTGTGTGGTAAGTATGCATTATATACATGTGTGAAATTGTCAAATAACATTTAATTAATGAAATACTAATAATTAAAACATATGCATACCAATAAATGTAACAATGCAATCTTTTTAGATTTACTTTTAGGGTATTTTATTAATTCTTTGAGAATTTCATGCATGCATACAATGTATTTTGATCATATTCACCCCACTCTTCCCCTTATTCCTTCTAGATCAATGGCTCTCAACCTAAGACTATCAGAAACACAGATATTTACACTACAGTTCATAACAGTAGCAAAATTACAGTTAGGAAATAGCAATGAAAATAATTTTATGGTTGGGTGACACCATAACATGACGAACTAACTGGGTCAAAGTAATAGGAAGGTTGAGAACCACTATCCTAGATCCACTCTACTCCTTAATCCCTCAATTTCCTGTCATTTTTCATAAATTTATTCAAAATTTTTCTTGCAATATATTTTGTTCATATTCTTTCCCCTCCCCAACTTCTTCCTACCTAGCCAACTTCATGTTCTTTCTCTCTCAAAAATAAATAAGCAAATCTTTAAAAAAAAAGAAAAGAAACACCACCAAATCCCACTGAGTCCAGTATGTCCTGTCCATATACTAATGAGTGTGAGACCATCCACTGGAACATGGTCCACCTTTCAAATTTATGTTTCCTTAAAGAAAACTAACTTTCTCCCTCAGAATTTACCACCACTAATAGCTCTTTAGCTAGATGTGGGGGCTCCTGAGCCTTTTATACTGGAATGTATTTTTTGCTTTTTAATTACGTGTATGAACTTGTGTATGGGTTTGTACACATGAACGCTGGTACCCAATGGAGGAGAGAGCTGTCAGATCCCCTGGAGCTGGCATTACAGGTGTCCCATTGAGCTGCCTGAAATGGGTGCTAGGACTCAAACTCGGGCCCTCCGCAGAGTGATGCAGGCTTGTAACCGCTGTGTCATCTCTCTAGCTGACCATGCTAGAATGCTGACTGCCTTGCTCTTATACAGAATAACCACAGCTGCTGGTTATGCCTGTGCACATGTGAGTGCAGGTACCCAGGGAGGCCAATAGTGTCAGATCCCCCTACAGCTGAAATTATGGGCTTCTGAGCTACTCGACATAGGTGCTGGAAACCAAACTTTGGTCCTCTGCAAGAACAGTAAGAACTCTTAATTGCTGAGCCATCCTTCTAGTCATGCATATAAATAATCTTAAGGACAAATACATGATTATTTCTATATAGATATAGAAAAGACATTTAACACAGTTCAATATGCCTTCAAGGTAAGTCTTGAAGAAATTAGAAAAAATGGAACATACCTTAAAACAATAAATGTTATATGTGACAAACCTATGGCCAACATTATAAAATAGAGGAAAACTGAAAATATTTCCTCTAAATTTTGGAATGAGATAAAGAACTCAACTCTACACTCTTATTCAATACTATGCTCAAAGTCTTGCTAGAACAATAAGGTGAGAGAAAGCCATAAAAAAGCATAAAAATAGGAAACAAAGAAGTGAAATTACTCATATTCACAGACATGACTCTGTTCTTGACCATATACATTCTACCAGAAAACTCTTACATTAAATAAACACTTTTAGTAAAGTTATAACATACAAAATCAATATACAAAAGTTAGTAGCTCTCATAAATATCAACAACAAACTTCCCGAGAGAGAAATTAGGAAAAACAACCCATACATAATAGATTCCCTAAAAATAAAGTCCTAGGGATAAGGATGCAATGAAAATTTTAAGGCATGTAAAAAAACAAAAGAAGATACCAAATGACAGAGAGACCTTCCATCCTCCTGGACTAGCAGTATTTATGTTGTAAAAATGGCTTTTATTACCAAAAGTAATATACAGATTCAATGCAACTCCCATTAAAATTCCAACAACAAAAAAATAAAATAAAATAAAATTCCAACAACATTCTTCACAGAACTAGAAAAAAATCTAAAAATTAATGCAAAAACACAAAAGACCACATACAGTCAAAGCAATCCCAGGTAGAAAAAACACTGTTGAAGGTATTATAATATCTGACTTAAAATTGTATCATACACCTAGCTAGGAGCTATTGGCAGTTGATAGCTGCTAGGAGAGGAAGAGCCAGTTTTCTCCAAGGGTATGACCCTTAGCAGCCTGATCATACTGTAGTAAAAGGCCACAGGTCCAATAATACTGAGGTAGCACTGACTTTATTTTATGGGTTTATAAAAAAGGAGGAAGAAGAAGATGACACCAAGTTGGCTGAGTAGGGAAGGATGGCTAGATCTGAGAAGACTGAGGAGAAAGGGTGAATATGATCAAAATACATGGCATGGAATTTTCAAACAAGGAAAAAAATGATCACAGGGCGATGAAAACAACTTAGTGATGGCACAAAAACAAGCACGTAGACCAAAAGAGAAAGACAAGAGACCCAGAAACAAACTCACAGCTATGGCCACCTAAATTTTGACAAAAGCATAAAGAATATATCTTTTACCCTTAACAAAAAAGCAAATCAAAATGGATGAAAGACTTACTTTCAAACCTCCAACTCTGAAAGTATTACAGGAAGATATAAAGAATATACTTGAAGTTACAGGTATAAACAAGAACTTTCTGAATAGGACTGAAACATCACCGAAAATAGTCCCAAGAACCAATAAATGGGACATGAAATTAAAAAACAGATTCTGCTTAACAAGAGAAAGCATCAGCAGTACAAACAGCCTATACACTGAGAGAAAACCTTTGCCAGTTAAGCCTCAGACAGGGGACTGATCTCTAGAATATATAAAGAATTACAAAGAGTAAAACACCCAAGCCACAAAACTGCCCATCATAAAAGAGTTATTGTAATAAGTTATTGTAATAAGTTATTGTAATAAGCAGACAGTTCTCAAAAGAAGAAACACAAATGACCAATAAATATTTCAAAAGCCCCAGCAAGATGGCTCAGTGGATAGGGTACTTGTCACCAAGCCTGAGTTCAAACTCCAAAATCCACAAGGTGAAAGGAGAGAACTGACCTTAGGAGGTTGTCCTTTGACCTCCACATGTGTGCCATGTAAGCATATATATATATATATATATAAAATGTTCACTATTGTTAGTCAGCAGGAATGCAAATTAAAACTACTTTGAGATTCCATCTCACCCTTAGTCAAAATGATTATGATCAAGAAAGCAATAAATGCTGGTGAGGCTATGAGAAAAGAACAAATTTTACTCAGTGCTACTAGGAGTGTAAATATTAGCATTAAAGAAATCAATATGGTTCCTCAAAAAATTAAAGATAGCTGGGCATGGTGAGGTATACTGTTAATTCCAGGACTTGGGCAGCAGAGGATCTCTGTGAGTTTGAGGTCAGCTTGGTCTACAAGAGCTAGTTCTAGGGCAGACTCCAAAGCTACAGAGAAACCCTGTCTTGAAAAACCAAAACAACAAAAAGGTATTGAGAAAGGAAGCGTGGGGGAAGGACAACATGTGACATGAAAGTGGAAAGAAGGCTACTGAGGGTGGAGAGAGCAGAAATGGGGAGAAAGAATGGGAAAACAAAAACAAACTTTGTAGAAAAATGCCATAATGGTTAAAAAAAACCCTACACTGAAAAGTTACAGCCATGTTGAACAAAAATTTATGGAAAGAAAGAAAATAGAATCCCATCTGAAGATCTCTACATACTGCTGAGGAACAGTCTGTAGAATAGGCTTTTAAGCGAAAATTAAAAGTATATAATAGTTTACTATTATCTAAAAGGTGAGACTATGAATGCAATTGCATGCAAACATATTTGCATTTTAAAAACCACAACAAAGAGGCAATAAAAAACTAATTAAAAAGTGACCTACTGATGAAGAGAAGGGAACAAAAATAGAAGCCAGAATTTTCTTCATGTACCCAGTTTTATTCTTTTCATTTTAGAACCGTGTGATCCTGCATAGTTATGTTAGGTAAAAAAAATTATTGGGGTACAAGATGTTCAGAAGATGATAAAGCACCACTCTAATGATTACTTGCTAATTAATGACAAACACAAAAGTGTATGCTCAGCAATGAATAACCTGGCAACAGACACTTTTAACTATGGGACTAAACTCAGCATCACTAGTTAGTAATGGACAAATCCTGATAGGATGTACCTCATGGTGAATACAATATAAAACACAATTCCTCTGCATTCTGACTGTGAGGATTATGGGTGTGAGCCCTCACATGTAGCCCTAGAGCTGAACTATCTTACCATCTGTATTTTCTTCACAAGGAAAAAAAAGAAAATAAGTGTGCATGTAGAGTGAAAGTCAAGGAGAAAAGCAAAATGAGAAACCAAGTATGATAAATTGGGTCAGTGAGTTGGCTCAGATTGACAACCTAAGTTTGATCCCTGGGACTTACATGGGGGCAGGAGAGAATGGACTCCATAAAGCTGTGCTTTGACTTCACACTCATGATGTGGTACTCACACAGACATCATATACATACATAGGCACAATTTTTTAAAAAGGGGGCTAGAAAACAAGATTTTTCAGTGAGAATAATTAGAGACACAGACTTAAGGACAATGATGTTACACTGAAAATTTCAATCTTAATTAGAAGTACCAATGTGAATCCTGCAATAATTTTATTTTTTCTTCAAATCTACTTAAGAGTTATAGAAACACTAAGCAGTCACCTGTCTTGAGCACTCCAGTGTCCAGACAGTAGTTACTAAATAGTAGCATTTCCCACTGAAAAAAAGTCAAGAACTTCTCAGGGAACTAGCTCATTCCTGGTCTGGGGTAAGAAGTATAGAGGCTGAGCCTAGACATATCAGGAACTAAGGAAGATGAACAAAGACTACAAAGGGTTAATGCCAAGATGATGCAGAAGCCTACCTAAATGCATTCCCACTGGCTGCAGACAGAGCACCAAGCATAAGCACAACAGACTGAACAAACCATATGTACTTACACTCACATTCGCAATGATAGAAGACAGCTGGGTGGACAAGTGTTGAGAATGCCAAGGAGGCAATTCCTAACTATGTGACCTAATGATGAAAGGAGAGTCGAGCTGTCTTTCCTACAGGATTACCAAGTGGGGAGAGGAAAGCACTCTATGTATTTTCGCTAATAAAAAAAGAAATTAAAGAATAAGATGGCCATTTTACAATGGGGACCAACAAAGTGTGGACTTCATAAAAAGTCCCATAAATGAGACCCTATAGATTTCCTGCAGAAACAATACTGCCTCTGGGTAGCAAAATATCCTACCCTACCATTGAGAAGCAATGCTGCAAACAATAAGGATTTTTGGAAAAGAAAAACATATACCATTACCACACCTAAGAATATTAACAGTAATTCTAACATCAAACGTTAGTATTGAAATACTTGTTCTATAAATTATTTCTTAAAGGTTTAGATATTTCTCTGAGGGTTCACCCTCAAAGTGTCTTCTCCATCTCATCTCTGCAATGGTTTCAAAGCTAGAGGCACACATCTGATTGGCTGACTGGTTTCTCACTCTGTACCAGTGTCTATTTTGCTCTTTTCTTTGCTCTACTAGGGACTGATCCAAGGGCACTGTGTGACTGGTAAGTACTCTACCACTGAGTAATATCCCTTGCCCTCTCTGCCCTTTATAATTTCCCATCCAGCTACTAAGGAGACTGAGGTAAAAAAAAAAACTGCTTAAGCTCAGGAATTTGGGGCCAGTCTGGGCAAAAGAAGAGACTCTGTCTCAAACAAAATATAATAAATGAATGAATGAATGAATAAATAAATAAATAAATAAAATCCCTAACCAAGACAGACTGGGAATAGGACAAAACTGAACAAACCCTTTCCTTTCCAACTTGCTTTTGGCTACTATTTCATTACAGCAATAGAAAAAAGCAAATTAAAAACTTGAATCCTGACTTGGACACAGAGAATACAAAAACATTTACTGAATATTAGATAGAAAAAACAATGCTATTTTATTGTATATGATGGTATAGTATATTTTCTTATGAGCCCTCATATTCTGTAGATACATGCTGAGGTAATTATGAACACAACAATGCTTCAAATTTGCTTTAAAACAGTCCCATGGTGGAGGTTATAAAAAACAAGATATGCCATATGTCACTAACTGTTGAAGATGGGTGACTGGTGCCTTGTATTCATCATACCATTTTCCTTACTTCTACGAATATTTGAAGTTATCCATAAATTAAAAAAAATCATATTTCCCCTGGACATAATAATAAAAAATAGACTACAAAGCAAAAACATTTTGGAGACTTGTTCCTATAGGAACCTGTGTGAAGTGAAAGTGGCCTGCACTGGAAAGATGATGCCGCAACAATAAGCAAGCAAATAATACAGAATACTCACCGTCTTTAGAAGGCTAAATTGATAGAACTTGGTAAATTAGTCAATCATGCAGAGTAAGTGGTGGGAAGAGTCAAGAATGAAGCTCAGATTTTTGTTTCTGAGCATGTGAGAGGTACTGAAGGGGAAGTCTGGGGAAGAAAGCTGGAGTTTGAGGTAAACTGTGGGACTAAGTGTAGAGATGCCAGCAGAGGTGAAGACAGCGAAGGAGGTAATCACAATGCTAAGGGAGAGCAGTACTTGAAGCAGAGCCCCAAGGAGCACCTAAGGTCTACCTGTTTACTGCAGTTTTCTTTTAGTTCTGTGTGCACCTGGTCTTAGCTAGTACATACATACACACATATACACATACATGCATACAAGTAGGGATATGGGCAACTGAGGGTGCAAGAGGCTCCCAACTCAGTCATCCTTAACCAGATCTTTCCTTTTTAGCCACAGACTTCATATGCCCCAGACAGTAAACGTTTCTTGGGACAGCTGAGAAAATGCCAATGCCTCCCAGCCACAGAGTTCTTACCTTCAGATCCTCACACAGGTCACCGTAGTCAATTTCGATGAGGGCCTCTCGAGCATAGATGCTGGATGTTCTCTGGGAACCACTCACTGACTCCTCTCCCTGAGAACTACCCTGCAATGTTGAGATGGAGGGAGAGGCAGATGAAGCAGACTGACCATCTGTATCCCTTTCTAGAATAGGGGTTCCTTTGAAGCTTTCAATGTCTTTGAGAAAGCACCTTGCTAGATGACAGAGGCAGGGGCCAACAAGAAGGTCCAAATTGAAAACTGGGCTCTATAGCTCACCAAGTTTCTTCATTTCTAATGTGAGGACAATGGCCAGCTAACAGAGCTATAGTTACGATTAGGAATGATTGCCATGGCCTATCAGTGTCTGGAATACCAGTGTTCAAAACTTCTACTGAATTAAACTGAAAGGCTATCTGGGAAGAGCTCCTCAGTTAACAATTCTCCACTCCTCACTACCATCTTTCACTTCCAATTGATAAAATGCCACAGTTCCTCTGATTTTTTTCCTACACCTAAACTTCCTTACCTCTGCATTGCTGATGTCCCCTATCCAACCCTCTTCTGGCCAACCTCCCTCACAGCAGTTAAGCTAAGTCTCCTCAGGTTCTCCAGTTTCCCGAATCTTCCTCTGCTCTTGACTTATATTCCTTAGTTCTCACTCCTACCAATGTTCAGTATTTGATAAAGTTATTAGCTTAAGACCTTAAGATTAATCAATCACTTCATTATCTTTCTGACCAATCACTAGCTTGAGGCTCTCCTCTCAAGTCAATGTTCCTCTCATAACAAAGCCTGACTTCACTACCTCCACATTGAGACATCTCTTTTGCACCCATCTTTACATCCCTGCCAACTCTTTGCCTGTGCTTCTATCTGATGCCTACCCTTCGCAACCATTTTTCCTTTTCCATCACTGGTAAGCTGCTCACAGTTCACTCCCACCACCCACCATAATACTCACTTCTTCCTGACTAATATCATCCATGGTGCCCTTTGACAGCGGCAATTTGATGTCCTGCATCTTGCAGGCCTGTAGCAGGTTGTGGCGGTCACTGCGTTTCTGTTCAAGCTTGGTCTCAATGGCTGTCACCTCCTTCTGTAAATGAGTCATTTCCCTAAAAAGGTCCAAGTAGCGATGTTAAGATCCAAATCTGGAAGGTTGCCTGCTTTACCTACTTCCACCCTGCCCAAGCTGGAATCCACTCACTTATTGGCACCCCCAAGCTTCTTGCGAATCTCTTCCATCTCATGGTTCTTGTCATTCACTTCTGACTTTTTGGCCAGGTGCTGATTCTTAAGGTCTTGTAGCTGAGCCATGGTCTCATCTATTATCTTCATGTGTCTTTGCTCCTCCTGGTCTCGGCAGGGAATAAGGCAAGAAGTGAAGATTCACCTTGAACTTTCTCCTTTTGTGTTACCCTTCCCAATAGGCAGTTTCTTGGAGTTGTGTGTCAATGATCTCTGCTTTCACACAACCCCTCAGACTTCTTTTATCCTTTTCCTAAATCATCTGGTGGCCTTGCCCAACTACAATTATGTAAATTGTCTACTATAGAAGAGTTCAAACTATGGAAAAATAAAGGGGAAAGAATGGAGGATTCACTCATAATCCTGCCAGCCAGAAAGAAACAGCTAACATTCTAGCATATTGCCTCCCTTTACAAACAACTTTAGGGTTGAAATTACATTTTATCTTTGTATCATAATCAATGATTTTCTTCTTTTTTGTTTTGGTTTTGAGACAGGGTTTCTCTGTGTATCCCTGGCTGTCCTGGAACATACTCTGTAGGTCAGGCTGGCCTTATATGCCACAAGTTTATATCAAGTGTCTTCCACAATCTTTTTTTTAAGATTTGCTTTATTTTTAATTATGTTTATGTGTGTTGAGCATGTACATGTGAGTTCAGGTGTTCAAGGAGGCCAAAGTAACTGAATGTCTTATAGCTTAAGTTACAGACATTTGGGGGGTCATATAACCTGGGTGCTGAGAACCAAACTCAGGTCCTATAAAAGGGCAGTATGCACTTTTTTTTGGTTTTTCGAGAAAGGGTTTCTCTGCGTACCCTTTGCTGTACAAGAACTCACTTTGTAGATCAGGCTGGTATCAAACTCAGAGATCCACCTGCCTCTGCCTCCTGAGGGCTGGGAATAAAGGCATATGCCACCACACCAGGCCAGTATTCACTCTTAACTGCCAAACCATCTCTCAAGCCCTTCTACCTTATTTTTTAAGACAAAGTCTCTCACCAAACCTGGCACTCATTCTGCTAGATTAGCTATCTAGCAAATCCAGGGATCCTCTTGTCTCTGCCTCCCCAGCACTGGGATTACAGAAGTGGAGCACCATACTCAGGTTTTTATGTAAGTGCTGGGGAGCTGAACTCATGCATGTGGAGCCAGCTTTTTATCAAATGGATCATCTCCCCAGTCCTCAACATTTGTATATTTAAATTTATACAAGAAATATAGTGTATTTTCTGAATAGACACTAACCTGAGATTACTACTAGAAAGCAGAAGAGAACTAGGGTTGAGAGTAATCAATAAAACAAGAATTACAGTCTTACGTAAAATGTTCTGGTTTAAAATGTTTAAAAATTTTTTTCCTTGTCTGTGTGATTGTATGTATCACATGTGTATAGGTACCCTCAGAGGTCAGAAGAGAGTATCAGGCCTCCCTAGAGCTGAAGCTAGACAGTTGTAAGACACCTGATGTAGGTGCTAACACAGAACCTAGGTCAAGTGGGAGAGTAGTACACATTCGTAACTGCTGGGTCATCTCCCCAACCTACATTTTAATTTTTTTCAAAGAAAATTCTTTTTCTTTCTTTTCTTCTCCCCTTTAATCTTAAAAAAAATCATATAAAGGGAAACATGTTGGGCTGGTGACATGGCTCAGTTTGAGTGTTTGCCTCATAGGCACAAAGCCAAGGATTTGATCCCTAGCACTGCACAAAACTGAGTGATGCTACATGCCTATAATCCCAACGTATGGAGGATATGTATTGAGTTTGAGGTGAGCATAGGCTACATGAGACCTTGTCACAAAAAAGAAGAAAAAGAAAATACAACTGGAATTTAATCCTCAAATGACTTATAATAAACACACAGAACACTACAGCAAATTATGGCAACACAATAACTGATCAATTTTGTGGATGAGAGTTCTTTGACAGTCTTCTACACACAGATTTTTATATTCATGGATTCAATGGGATATCAGCATTTGGCAAAAAGCTGTACTACGCTATGTGTGGAGGTGCGTACCTTTAGTCTCAGCACTCAGGAAGCAGAGACAATTGGATCTCTGTGAGTTTGAGGCCAGCGTGATCTACACAGAGTTCCAACCATCCAGGGATACATAGTGAGACTGTTTTTTTGTTTGTTTGTTTGTTTGCTTTTTTAAAATGTATTGAATGTTTAGATATTTTTGTCATTCCTAGATCATAAAGTATAGCAACTACTTAGACTGCATTAGATAATAGAGAGATGATTTAAAGCATTCAAGAGGATGTGCATATTTTACAGACAAACAATGCAGCATTTTATACAAGGGAATGGCATTCTAGTGCTGGGGGTAGGGTAGAGGTTCCTAGAAACAATCTCCTGTGAGTATCAAGCAAAGGCTGTACTATTCTGACATCTTTCTGCTAACCAACAATTATTCAAAATGCAGTAAAAAGTCACATAACTACACTATCTTGCAGCATCCAAATGCAAATTTAGTCCTGTCCACTATTTTACTACCTAATCTGCAAGTGTATGTAAGATTGCAGTAACACTATTCTAGATCACCAAGGGTTAATGAAGAAAATACACAAGCAACAATTACAGGCAGATACAGAAGTCAAGTGGTAGTTCAAACCAAGAGAACCAAATCACCTCAGGAAGAAATGCTATAAGGAACAAGGGTTTCACAGTAATTTAAAGAGAAAGAATATAAGGAAAGTCATCACAAAAACCACAGTGATACAGGCATGCCAAACAGCATGATTGCGACAGACACTAGCATAGTCATAAAATGAGATGGCTGTGTGTCAGCAAAACATCATCTGTTGCACTCAGTTTATGTGGCTAATCTGAATTTAGGGTCAGGACACTTGGAGCTATGCCTCTAATGGTACTTGCCAGCCTGTTCTTTCACTGCTGCTTCCTGCTCGTCACCTTCTTTGTGGGCTCCTGGAAATCCTTAAACCCCCACCAGCATGTTCCAGGCTAAGTCTGAGAAAGCTATTGAGGGTATTTATTATACATCTCAAGAGGAAGTGAGCAGATGATGAAATGCTGTTCACCTGCAGCCACTAGAAACAAGTGGCTGTGGGCAACAGAAATACAGAACTCAGGTCCATTAGACCTCAAAAGCAAGGCTAAGTGGAATCAGTAGAACTGCTAAGGAAAATGCATAAAAGCTTCTGTTGACAAAGTAGAAGAGTTAAAAAATGAATATTAAGAGATTAATTTGGTTGCCAGCCAGGCATTTAACCTATACTAATCCAATTTCTTGTTTTTATCAAATACAGGATGTCTGAAATAATGAAAATATTTTATGGCTCACTCAGCTGGTTGGTGAGGCCATATACTGATCAAAAACACAATCAGGTTTTTAGGACAGAGTTCTAACAGATTAAAGGCTGAAACGATTACTGACCTTCTCTAAGTCATTTTTCTCTAACATCTATTAAAAGTACAAGTTGCCCTTTTCAAAATCCAAATCTTATTCATTCTGCTAGTATTTAATTTGTAAGTTTGTCTTGGCTTTTGGTTAGGCATTACAAACACATACTTTTTTTGAGATAGGGTCTCGCTACATAGCCCTGATTGTCCTGGAACTTACTAGTTAGACCAGGCTGGCCTTGAACTCAGAGTCCTCCCACTTCTGCCTGGGGTTAAAGGTGTGTGCCACTACACAAACACTCATTTTTATATTTAAGTAATAACAGGATTTAAGCAGCTCTGGCTATCTTGAAAAACACTTTTGCTTTAAATGAGATCTGTATGTTACTAAAGTTTAAAGACCACTAAATTATGTAAGTACATAATGCCACATAATTTTCTAAATTCCTACTTTCCAAGGGGCACTGGGTAGTCTCCAACTTGCAACTATGAATAATGTTTATAATAAACATCAATGTGTTTGCACAAAGCTTTCTCAGCACTCTGGATTACCTCCTCGGGTATTACTGAGAGGCCATAAACACACTGTGAAACTTTTTGAGAGATGGCGAAATGTTATATAAGAATACTGGTCTCCTGCGCCATATGAGGTACTGAGAAGTGTTTTGGTTTTGTTTTTAATTTTTGGATAGTGTGAGGCTAGAGAAATGACTCAGTGGTTAAGGGAATGTACTGCTCTTCAGTTCTCAGCACCAACATCAGGCAACTCAAAACACTACCTGTAATTCCAACTCCAAGGGGATCCAACATCTCTGACCTCTGGGGGAAACAACACACACATGTGCACATAACCACATAGAGGCATATACATGCAATGTAAAATAAAAACTTTTAGATAATGTGGAACAGGAGAGAGATGGCTAAGCAGTTAAGAGGGCATGCTGCTGTTAGAGAAGACCCAAGTTTAATTCCCAGCACCCACATTAGGCAGCTCACAGGTGCTTGTAATTCCAGTTCTAGGGTACCCGAGGCCTCTAGCCTCCATGAGCACCTCATGTACATATATATACCCAACGCAGACAAAAAAACCCACAAACCTTTAAATGACAGAATATAAAGTATACCCAATGCTGCTTTAATTAGTATTTCTTTGATTCCCGGAAAAAAACTACATTATTTATGCTTGTGAGCTACTATCCTTTGGAATGTTTGTTTCACATACTCATTTCTCCCCATTAAGGTCTTGGTGTTCTTCATTAAATGAAAAATGTACAAATTATAGGTATTTACTTGTGTGCATTGTATCTATTCCAATTTTCCCCTTGTCTTTTTTCTTTCTCCTTCCTTACCTTCTTAAGCTTTTCTATCTCATTTTCATCCTTTTTCACAGTCTGCTCCCACATGTGTACTTTATCCTGGTCTTCCTTAAGCTGGTTCTTCTCAAAATCCAATTGGATGCCCAAGCGAGTCTTCTGATTCTCAAATTCCAAGCTATAGAAAGAAAAAGAACCAGATTCAGCACTCAGGGCCTCTCAGTTACTACCAAAGTCTCAGTTGCCATGGCTCCATCCACTCACAAGTACACCAAATTGTGTCCAGAAGCGGGAACTCTATTATAAGACAGAGAAATCTAAGCCAAAGTCCATCTATCCCCCTTTAAACACTGGAGAATCCAGCACCTTCCCAATTTACTAGAAGACATGAAAAAGAAAAAAACAAGGTTCATCTAAAACCATCAGTTATGAGTTTGATTTGTCAAGCTTCTATGTACTTTATGTAGATTATCTCTATCTATTTCTCTACTCAACAACTCCCATAACTAGGAATTAATGTCCTTACTTTTATACAGGAAACAGGCTAAGGGGTTTAAAAAAAACTTTGCCTAAGGCCGCAAAGCTAACAGCTAAGCAAATATCACAAATGGACTGGAATCCAAGTCTAACATCAGAACCTATGGTCTTTCCTCTACATCATTACTACAGCGTAATGTAGTAGGCTTACAGAGCTAGTATTCCAATTCTTCCACCTGGACAGAGTGCAATCTCAGTTATATTCTCTATATTTCTCATCTGTAGATTTTCTTATTGAGTTAATTATGTATAAAGGAACCACTCAGTATACTTTAGCTACCATCATCAATGTGAGGAATATTGGCTATAATCAGCTCATTTTTACCCAAGTTTCTATTCTTTCTAGCATCCTAAGCTCTGCCACAAGATTTTAGAAGCTCCTAAGGGGCAGGGCTTTGGTAGTATAAGAAGACAAAGAAAGCACTGAATTCCTGCTATTTTGCTAGTGTTCTTTCCCTTACCTCTTCAGAAACTCAAAGTACATTAACAGCATATAGACACTAGCAGTCAAGCATGGCTAGCTTCCAACTGCCCCACCAATCTTCAATATAGTGTGATAGATGCTGCCAGATGTCATGCTAGCAACTAAACCTATTAGTCACTATAATCCAAATGGAATGTAATTAACTCTACAATTTCGAGGTATGTAATTTTTAGGCCAATCTCCTAAGTATAACTTATAAAGCCCTTGGTGATCTGGCCCCTACTGACCTTTTCACCTCCCCTGCCTTCCTCCTGATCCGGTTTTTATGTTCCAGGCATTCAAAGCTACTTAGTATTCAGAACAAGGCAAGGCATGCAGGCATGCTCTGTTGCACCTCTAGACACGTTGTTCTCACTGGCTGGAACTCCTTTTTGTCCCTGCTTGGCTGGCTAAATCCTACTCACTTCTCAGATCTCTAATTCATCACTCCTTGTTCTTTTAATGCCTTTCCTCATAGCTCAGGGCAGGGTCTAAGTTTTTGTAGCATTCCCTTTTGAATTTCAGATGAGTTGCACTGGTCAAATGTCACAGCTGATAATAGCTTTGTCATTACTCTCTATGCAAGACCGTTTCCTTATCTCCTTTATTCAACCTTTGATTTCTACTCCCATTATCTCCCCTTACTGTGACTACATATCTCAAAGTGAGCTAGGAAGACAGACAGCTCAGTGGTTAAAAGACCTGAGTTTGGTTCCCAGAACCCAAACCAAGAGACCCACAAACACTGGTAATGCCAATTCCAGGGAATCTGACACCATCTTCTGGCTTTTGTGGGCGTTAATACCCACATGGTATATTCTCATGGCAATGGCATATTCTCATTCTCTCTCTCTCTGGCACTAATACACACATGGTATTCTCTCTCTGTCTCTCTCTCATACACACATGGCATACTCACTCTCACTCTCTCTCACACACACACAAACACAATTAAAAACAAGTCTTTGAAAATGCACATCTTTACAAAATGTAACTATTTTAAATGCACATTATCTATCTCATTCATTTTTCCAATCTATAACAGTTTTGTAAGTTATCCATGTTCCTGCCTATAGATCTATTGTTTGAATTGCTCCACAGTACTTCATAGTCTATGTTTACCACATTTAATTTAAACTTTCACCCCAATGATGGCCATCTATATTGCCATCAACAACTCAATGATACAGTTTATGCCTAAATGAACAGCCCTTAAAGGTGTCTCTTTTGATCCTGTAACAAGATTCTCTGGGACATACACCCACAGAGCTAGTAAGTGTGTATGTGTACCTCCATATACTAAAGAAGACATCTTATTTTCAGCAAATACAACTATGTTATTTTAACTGGCATTTCTCTGATGTAGAAACCAAACAATTCCTACAGTTTGCAGAGATTCAAACTCTTCTTTCTTTGACCATTTTTTTAAACTAGGTTTCTTGTTTGTCTTCTTAAAAATCTCCTCTTTATTCACCAACCATACTGTCCTGAAATTTATCATCTATTTTTTTCCTCAAGAACTCTATAAGTTCCCTGAGGGAAAAATACAGCACCAGATTCAATTTTATATCTTTTGAACCTAGCTTGTCATAGGAAAGCAAAGGATATTTGCCATAGAAACAGTGGTACTAAGAGTTGAACCCCAGGGCCTCATACCTGCTATTCTAAAGGCAAGTGTTCTACCACTGAATAACACTTTCAGCACTCTTTCTTTTTTACTGTATTTGGAGGCAGGGTTTTGTTGAATTCAAGGCTGGCCTTGAATTTGGCATCCTGAGTAGAGTCTGCCTCTAGATGAACTGTTCAGGGAGACCCAGGGTCTAGGACGTGGTCTCCTTCAATGGTGACTATATCATGCTCGTCTCCATCTCCTTTACATCTTTCAAGATCTAGCACAAGAAAGCCCAGCACAAAGCAGATATTCAAAAACTCTTATTAAAGGGAGGGGGCTGGAGAGATGGCTCAGTGGTTAAGAGCATTGCCCGCTCTTCCAAAGG